>JASANB010001366.1:0-95551 GCA_030248155.1 Sabatieria punctata
ATAAAAATCTAAAATAAAAAACGAACTATTTGTATTAATTGAGGCAAGTTTATACTGTAAATCTGTACTTTACAGAGATCAAAGCGTCTCTTTTCAGTTGCAGAATGGAGATGAATGGCTTGAACTCTAAACTCCAACTCGCAAAGAATGGAAATCTCAACTGAGATTTTTCAAATTCATAATTTTTTTAGTTTGTAAAACTAGGACAGGTCTACCAAAAGGTCGACTAAGTATACCACATTAGAGAGAACAAATTTGAACATGCAAACAATAATTTAGCCAAAAGTCTGTGATGTCAATAATTTTTATCTAAAAATTACGAAATGAGCTCAACTTTCATGCCAAACTGTGTTTCCCCTTCTGTTTTTTTTTCAGATGGGAGTCTGTAAAATAGGTATGCCTAATAAATGCTAAAGATTATGAACATTCCGACCAAGCTCGAAAATGCTTGGAAAGCGTCCAGTTATCAATTTCTAGCCGCGGTGATAAAATATGCAAACTAACTCTACAATTCACACATTTTCACACTTGTCACATTGACACTTGGTGCTACAAAACAAGTTTGCTTTTCTACAAGGGCAGACACGCGGTTTAGCTTTACAGCTGGACTTGCAGCGGCAGATACTGGGGCCGATAGTGGTACGGGAGTAAGAAGTCTCGGCTCGGTAAGCTCTCACAACAGAAACTCGTGTAGATAGATAAATTTGTCTCGGTAGTCGCCATCAAGCACTTGTCTAATTTCGATGCAGATTTCGTCTCCCACCAACTGTTGTCCATGTACTGTAGATCGGATCCGTTGGTACCGAACGGCAATAGGTCTTGGAGCAGGGTCACGTTCGTAGATCAGAAACGGCGTGGCGTTGTTGAGATCAGAAATGGCGTGGTCATCTTCACTGATGACGCCTTCTTTGGGGACGTCTGGCACAGAAGTATCCTCAACTTCTTCGACAGGAAGGCTAGCAAAGTCCAGATTGATAGGCTTTCTAAGGAACATAACCTCAAACGGCGTCTGATTGTCAATCACTCGACACTGTGAGGTGTTGATTTCATAAATGATTCGAGGCAGTTTGTTGGCCCAACCGGTCGGGTTTCCATTGTTTGATTCTATCCAAGCAGAAAGACGCCGCTCAAGGGTTTGATTGGCTCGCTCAATGCAGCCATTCGCAGTAGGTGTGCGTGGATTAGAGAAAACTTGGTGCAGATAGGGAAATTCAGAGGACAACATAGTTCTCAGCGCAGAACCGGAAAACTCGCCACCATTGTCGTTTTGTTGAATTCTGGGGGCTCCAAACTGGTAATAAACCTGACGAAGATGTGTAACAACAGAAGAAGCTTCTTTTGACTGAAGTGGAAATGCCCAGACGTACTTTGAAAAGTGGTCTTTGATCTGCAGAATCCACTTCAAGTTTCCATCTTTGTTGGCTCGCATATCGATAAGATCAATCTGCACTCGATGCATCACCCCTTGACTGCTGATTGCACGACCGGCTACCGGCTTGGGCAGTTGTTTCCGTTTCATGCAGTTCTCGCATGTTTTCAGGCATTCACTCACAAGCGATTTTGGAACGAAGTGGTAAATCTCTTTCAGCTTTCCTATGGTAATGTCTCGACCGCAGTGGCTGGAGTTTCCGTGAACTGTAATAAGGGCTGCCGGAAACTCAGATTGGCTCAGAATCCGCTTTCCTGATTTGCGAGAGAACAAAATTTCGTCCTGAAGAATTTGTATTTTGTAGTTTTTTTAAACAGTATCATTTCATACCTGATCAATCAATTGGATTTTGTAGTTGTCGCGAATTTTGTGCTTCTGCTGTCTGCTCATTTCAGGAGGCCCATTTCCGTGAATAGCATTCAGCAACTCCGTCCGTTTGCTCTCATTGGGAAACTCATAGCAGTAACGGGTTTGAGAGCACAGATCCGAGACAATTTCAGCTAATCGATGCACTTCCATTTATAAAATTTCTTACTAAGCAATCGCAAGATGCAACCATAAACAAGGTAATCAAAACAAAGTGACAAGAGAGCTAATAATTAGCCGTAGGTATGCTGGTCAGGTCAGGTCAAGTGACTGATTTAATCTGACAGGTCTTCACAGCTTTGGCCTCAGGTTTGTTTGCCTTTCTTTTGTTTAGGGACTAGAGACTCTGTCCCCTCAGAGCCTAGGCCGGAGCACCGTCCCCTCCCCGCCTAGGCTGGTCCCCTCACAGCCTAGTCACTCTCACAGCCTACCACATATATACAGAGGTCAATGCAACGCCATACAGACGACCATATATTTGAGTAAGAACCTAACTAGTGCCAAAACAATAAACAATATTAACAAAAAGCTAGAAGTCAAATAAACAGTCGTCTAACTTTCGTCTTACTGGTAGGCTTTCTTAGCGAGCTACCGCGTTCCATAGTAAGTGCTGTAGAAATTGCCTGAAAAGACAGAACTCTTTATTGACAACTTTGTTAAGAGAAACAGTGCGAATTCAGTCGCTTTTCCTTTATCCGGATCCGATGTGGTGGGAATGGGAACCCGGCATTGCTAACAATGAAAAGTTGGGTGGCAACCATGAAAGTACTAAGTAAGAAAGCCAGGCTAAACTGCCCTGCTGACTACATGCAGCAGTGAATCGGTGAATCGCAAAGCGTTAGTCATATTCGTACTTGTGTTCTCATTGGGTCGATGATGGTGTATTGAGTTTTCCTGACAGGCGCAGACGAAAACGGCGAAAGCGGTACAATCTCATCCAGACATGCATAGTGACCATTAAATCTTAGCTAAAAAGTGATCAATCTTTCAGTTAAAATACTCCGTTTCGCAAAGCCAAAGCTTAAATACCGGTACGTTAGAAATCTTTCGAGTGTTATTCTTTGAACTAGGCAACAAATAGTCGTCTGTCTCATTTTGCTCCATTTCAAAATCTAAACAGTGCCGGAATGGGTACGCACGCAAGTCTGACGATTTTACCTGAAAAGCAGTTTTCGCAGCCTTCTAGATAAGCTTTGGACGGCGGCTGACATGAGAAAGCTTCGTATGATATCTTTTTGATCTTGGTTTTTCTCTTTCTCATTCCCCTGGTTGCGTGCTGCAGTAGGTTCCTCAGTCTTCTGGTCACACCTCTGCCGAACCGTCTGAACAGTCTCCTAGCCATGCATATGTCGTAGCCGGGGAGGAAACCCGCCGCGGAGGAAACCCAGGCCCTGAGCAGCCTTTGGTTACCTCCGCGGCGGCCCTCGCCCAGCCGCGGAGGTAACCAGAAAGCGGCCAACAGATTTAGGCCGTGAAGTGTTTGCTCAAGTCTGATTTGCCATTTGCCTGTTGCCTTAGGGTTTTGCGAGTTGACCTCTGCACTTCATAAAGATAACGCTGTAATTTTAAGCTTCCTGGTCTTTGTGAGCATAAAAAGCTTTAGGCCAGAAACAATAACTACACGCATAATACGGATACGTACATAGGGCGTGACCATCGTCTACCAATCGTTGACATCAACATGGACGTTGAGGCCGTGAATGAGAAGGTCCGCCTGTACTGCAACAGTGACAAATTTAACCGTCACCAACTGTTTCCAATGCAACTGTTACATCTCGAAGCGGTGACGCCGTTACTCTGAAAACAGCAGCTGGCACGGTTAGTCAAAAGTTCCACATCGACCAAGTAATTCCCCTCAGTACTCCAGTACCGAATTCCGTTCTACAGGCTCCTGAGAGCAGCACAGTGTCTTTGGTGGGAGCATTTCGAGCTGAAACGTCCTATACCAAGCAGACCGGCGCTTCTCTTTGCAAGTGTAAAAGTGGTTGTCAAAACAAGACGTGTAGGTGTTTGAAAGGTGGGTACAAAAAGTGTGGAACAAAATGCCACCCACAAATTGGCTTGTGTAGAAATGTTTCCAAATAAACTTGTTTGATTATGTTGTTTATAAATGCATTGTACGACGCTTTAATCATCAACATATCCGGGGACACCCTGGGGCTCACTCTAAGTACTAATCCGGGCCGCGATAAGTGGTTACCTTAGCGGCTAGGCGCGGCGGAAACCAAAGGCTGCTCAAGGTCTGGGTTACCTCCGCGACTGGTTTCCTCCCCGGCTACGACACATACACCAGACTGACTGGCTACTAATCGTAGCTATGATTTAGCGGCGGCTTTGTGGCTTTTTTGGTAGATGCCCTTTCATCAGTTCAGCTAACGGCTTAGTCAGCTCTACTATGTACGGGCATGAGATATTTCTGAAACAACACAAGCATGGAACTGCCTGCTAGGTGTACAAAACAAACCGGATTGTAACGGCCGACTACGCTAAAGGAACTTGTAACCAAGTATACGAGCTACCTGCCTACTAACTAATGTCTCATACAAGATAGCTTTTAGTACATATAGAGCAAGTCTATATCAAATCGCATCGGTGCCATATCAAATCGCATCGGTGCCATTTCCAAATAAACGATCACGTACTGTACTTTAGAAATTTATTAAAGCGTTTATTAAAGTAGAATTGAAGTTGTGAAAAGGGCAAAAATTTTAATGTAAATTAGTTATTTAAAAATAAACGCCCATGGGCTTATTTACGAATAAACCCGGTACTGATGTAAAATATCTCTCTTACAGCAAGATAAGCAGAAAGAAATCATCTTAATAATTTATGAAAAGAATGCCAATCACAAAATACGACCGCAATATGCATTAGCAACAATAATCACACTGTGCACAATTCTTCGGCGACTCAGGTTCCTGCAACGAAATCACACTGTAATTAGTACATGTACACGATGCACAGAGCAGCTACCTGTGAAACATTTTGGACACGTGACCATTAAGGACTTGACTTGTAGCAACAAATAGAAGAGTTCCATCTAAAAAGTTCCCAACCGGATGCGCGCAAGTGTTCAGCAGCCTTACCCGTTCTTCTGGGTCGTAAAAATCGTACAGCAGTATCTGAGCCGGTTTCAGATTGGCCACTTGGAAGGCCAACTCACTCACTACATTTACGCAGACTCGACTGGAGTCCAGCTGAAATGCACTAACTGTTCTGCACTTGTATTCGAATCTGAAAAACCATTTACATAGTCAAAATACAGATTGGCTTTGGTGTCAGCTTTCTCCAGCTCCACTCTCTGCACACGTTCAGTTTTTTTCAGTTTCTCCAATTCCTCACTGTCGAATGTGTAGCCGGACAAGGCCGCAACCTCCAACACTGCCATATTGCTTTTGCTCGCTTTCGTGTACCTGCAACAACTTATCACTAGCATAGCGCACCAGACAGTATAGCACAAACCTGCAACAAATTTGGACATTGAGTCGCGCATCTTTCTGGCTGGTGCTCACTTCACACTGGAACGGCAGCTGCTCTCTCAGCTGCGTCAAGTGGTAGCTGTACTGCATCTGAGCGAAACAAATGCCCTTGCCTTTAGCCGCCAACTTCAATGGTGACTTCAGATCTTGCAGCTGAATTCAGAAGTCTTTCTTCTGAGTATACAACAGCAAGCCAAACCTCGTAGTCCTGCAGCAGCAGCGCATTTTCAGGCTTCACAGTCAGACTGTGGTTGCTGTCTCCATTTGTGAGGCTGATTTCTATGTCAAATGTAGGTGAGAAGGTCTGTTGCGCATAGGCAGCTAACGCTTGCAGGGCTACCACTGTGTCCTGAAACTGCAGTCTACTGAAGTGAAGTCACAGAAAAGGACAAGAAACCTGAGTGCTGGAGTAGCCACCGAACGCGTTTCTTTGAGAGGTCAACCATCGTACAATGGGCAAAGCTTCAGCTAGTTGTTTGCGATGTACATAAATGAGCAAAGCGTATGATGTTGTTTCCACGTCCACTGGGCGAGGTCCAGACCAATAGTATCTGGATTTCGGTGCCTCTCCCACTTGATCTGTCCAGAACTTGACACCATCTGAAACGTTCCAATTCTGGGAAGTGCTTCAAGAAGGTTTCAGTTTCAGACAGTTTCGGTTAGTGAATAGGAGATTTCTGATTTTGTTCCACGCAAGCAGACTTGAAAAATTTAAAAGTTTCACAAGATCAAAACTAACATCTGCAAAATTAGCTTACCCATTTTAGGGTCATAAGCAACTTGCATTTGACTCATATTCCCAATTAAACATTAGCAGAATGACAATATTGTACCGTACCTCTGTATCGAGCTCTTGCTTCCAGCAGAGTTAGTGCATCATCCTTACTGTCGCTGTTAGCTAAATGTAAGGCATAGGTAGCCAACGCCAGACTGTACGATTCATCTTTGACTTGCTGCAGTCGCTGTTCGATGTAGTAAACAGCCGCTGCATTGGTAACCTACACAATCACAGTGAGAGCACTGTGAAAAAATTGAATGAAGCCAGTGTAAACCTGATTTTCTAGCAACGCCACCAGCACATAGGCAGTGAGCGGCACTCCCCCCTCCGAGGCACCTCCTTGCATGGCTTTGTGGATGACCGAGCCTTGTTCTTTGAATTCTCCGTTTTTGGCCTGCTGTCCGTTGATGTAGCCGATCGATTGGCTCATTACTTTGGAGTCAACGAAAATGAACTGCTGGGCTTGCCTGAACGATCGCACTACAAAGGCCGTCAGCCAGGTACTGCCAGCCAGGTCGTCCTGTCCGAATGCACTGAATGAGCTGTCCTTTCTTCTGTAGGTCAGTTGTCGCTGGTAGCCAGTGGTCATGTAGCTCACGGCAGTGGTCTTCAGCTGAGGAGTGATGCGTTGGGTGACAGTGAGGTAGTGAGTAACCACCACAGTAGGAACCAGAACCACCATGTTCTGTTCCCCGCAGCCGTGAGGCAGTCGCACCAGATTCTGAACGTTGCTCAGCGCTGGGCCCATTATGTCACCTGCGATGGCATGTTTCACACATTACTTATAAAACCGTACTCAAATACTATTTCAACAGCCTTGGCTTACTAACAATGGACCCACAAGGTTTTTCAGTCAGAATAGACTACTGGAACTGAGGAATGAGGAACTATGTAGTTTAAAGAAACCTCTAATTATGGGAACGCGTTCCACACCCCATTCTGGGTGTACACCTATTTCACTGTGCCATTGCTTACATGTAGCAGGTCATCTGCCGATGGCTATGAGTTCCAAATCCCTGACTGTTTAAAGTCCATCTAGAGGAACGGGCAGGTCTAAGTGCTTGTGGTCAGGTCAGATACTTACCAATCACAGAGACCTTGGCGTTTTCGGAGCCCTGTACGGCGTTCGAAGGGAAGTCAAGCGCAATTGTCTGTTCAAAGCTGCTGGATTTTGACAGATCGATTAACAACGGCACGTTCTTGTCCACTCTGAACCCTTCCGGCTAAAAATCCAATACGTATACTGCTTGCATCAATGCTTAGAAACGTGAGTGAATGACTGAACAATTCTGAAGACAAGACAAGCCAACTAAGTAACACTGCCATAGATATTTGAATTATCAAACTACATACATACCTCGACCAACAAGGGTCTTTCAATGGCATCAGCAGCTGTGCCTGCAATAGCTGTCACATGAATTTTGATATCACCAACAACAGTAGGCACGATGGGAAAGAAGACCGACTTGGAACCTCCATTGCCCGGCACCTGAAGCCACACATTCTGATGAGACCACCCATGCTTTCTGTCAGCCCCAAAGGCCACCCCAAATTGCCAAGAGAGCTCCCTAAGTTGGCATGGCATTGTTGTTTGCTCAGACAGCTCGGTTCCCCTACTTACCTGCACCCATGTGTACAAAATTGCCATCGGCGGCTTTCGACGGCCTTGGTCATCTGGCTTTAAAAAGGAAGTAAAGATTGATTGATTGATTGATTGATTGACCTACATGTTACTGGGCAGTCAAAATTGCACACTAACCTGTGTCACTCTGACGTTGTAGTTTTTGGGACTGTCTTTCCTCTTGAGAGCGGCGCCGTCTTTGCGAACAAAATCGAAGCCACTGTTGTCTTGGTGTCTCAAGGTGAGAGTGACCTGCTGTGCAGTGGTCTGGTAATTGAAGACCAACACTTGCAGACCCAGTTTCTCGCCTCGTTTCACCGAATACGGCAAGTTGAGCGTGACGAAGAACGGTCGGAAGACTGTCAACTAAAACTTCAGAAAACACTGCTTCATAAAACCCCTATCGCCCAGTTCTTAGAACATGACATACATGTAGCGCTGGGTTTTCGGCTGGGGCCAAGGTAATTTTTCTGATGCAAAATAGGGCTTCAGCGCTATATATGCCCAAAGGGGGTTTCAGCGACCTTTTTTGGTGTCCAAAAGTGGGTTTCAGAGAACTGTTTTGGGCTAAAAAAGGGTTTAGGGCCTCAGAAACCCTAATTAGAGTTTTAGAAATCCATATTAGGGCTCTGAAACCCTATTTACGAGTTCCGAAATCCTACAATATTTGGATACTTGAAACCCTAATCAGCGCCTCTGCATCCTGTTTACGGGTTTACAAACCCAAAACAGGGTTTCAAGCCAGCACAGTTGGTCGAGTGGTTAGGCTACCGACTGCTGTACGTGTGCGTAGCGAGGCGACAGCACAACGTTCACCCCCTAGTGTTGGAGGCAAAGAGGAGTCGATGTAGGCTGGCATGTCAGTGGGGAACATGATGTATTCAGTACCTTTGCAGTGTTCCGTGCCACCCCTAAGCCATCTGTGTCGTGCACAGCAAAGGCACTAGTAATCCATGAAGTGATAGTGTCGGGGACTGTTGCCTGGTACACAGCTTCACCATTGGTTCTAGAAGGAATAAAAATTGATCGAGACAGTTTTCGACAGCCTGTGCACTTTGTTTGCGTATCAGTCCAGATCCAGGTTTCGGGGAAGTTTGACCTGACGCGAGGCGAAGGCTGTGCTTGCTCTGTTTTGCGCACAGGTGCAGGAAGTGCGGGTGGTCGAACATTCACTGCTCCGGATAAATCGAATTCGTAGTCGACCACGAAAATTCCAGGCAAAGGTCCTAAAACACGTGCATTATAGTTATTATAGCGTATCCATATCCGATACTGTACAGAAACGCTATGCATGTAACAAACAGACAGATCACCCGCCGAAGGGTAGAGGAGGATATTTAATTCGAGGTCCTGGGGGCAGTATTAAAAATCGGTGAAAAGTTGAATTTCCGGCTAAAAATAGCTCAGAATTACCAATTTGGGCTCAAATACAGCTAAATTTTTACTATTGGGGGAACCCTACTCAAATCACGACATGGCAAACTGCGCTGCTGCAATGGGATTGCCACAAAGTAAAACAGAAAAGTTCAGGAAACAAACTCACTAAAGGGCGGTGCCTCATCGAACAAAAATGCATTGGTCAGCACTAGCAAGCCGGCATTCTGAAGTAACACTTAATTGACACTCACGATAAAAATCAGATCAGTATTTTAACCTCAAAAACAGTGGCCGCATCCGGACCGCCGATACCGCAAGGAATCGGTCCGAAATCGAAAAACAAAAACGGACACGGCCGACCAATACCAGTGGTTGTGTCGTATTTTTCGATGTCTTCTTCCACCTAAAATTTGTATAGTTAAGCGAAGGAAGGCTGCAAATTGAAATTAACTGAGGCCTTTAAAATTGTAATGTTTCAAGCATTAAGTTTATTAACTCATTTCAAAAAATTATACTTTGCAAATTTTAGACCAATCTGTCACTTGAACCGCTAGTTCCACGCTAGGGCATAACTAGTGGCTGAAGTGACAGATTTGGCCGGAGTAAATTATTTTGAGAGTAAAAATTCTAAGATTGAGTACATGTGTTAATTTCAGCGAAACGATGGACAAGCAGAACAGTTACATGTACAGCAAGACAAAACCCGGGGTAGACAAACGGGTGTACTGTATTTCACTGCAACTCCGAAACGTTCTCCTTACAGTTTCGCCAAAATTTCCTGCCCTTGACGTCCCACCCAACAAACTGTTATTGGTACAGACAGACAGCTAAATAAATAGAGTCTACGAAGGTTTGCCGCCAGTGGTTGCTTGCCAGTGTGAGCAGAAAGTAGAAACAGAGACCAAACTTTCATTACCAAGTCAGCAGTGATGTCGTTTCCAGTTTTGAGCAGAAGAATGCTCTGGTCGACAGCCAGCAGTCCCACGAAAGAGTCAGCAGTGGCGGTCACTTTCACCTCGACCTTCTCGGCCGGCTCCGTTTGCGCTTTGCTCAGACTCAGACTGACGTCATTGCGGAAGAGTCCGGAGACGTGGAAGTCGGTGGCGTCCACCACGATCTCTTTGTTGTCCGACTTCACCGAATACACCACCAGACGCGATTTGGGCGCCATTTCTTCTATCGTGTTGAACGAAATTCTGGTTGACTCCCCGCGCAGTTTCAGTACATTCGTCCACAGTATGTTGCCGCGCGAAATCACCTAAATCACTGACTTTGTTTCTATTTGCTGACGCCAACGGGGTGCCCTAAAATCCGATGCATTCGGAATGGACCGCACACCTCATAACGAAGCATTAAAATCAATTAGTACCCGATTTTTTACTATGTACATACAGTACGTGCCATACATGTTACAGCGCCGGCACAGTTGGTGCAGTTGGCCGCATGCCCACTGTGCGCGACGTCGTGCGCTCATCCTCTCGGCGCGGCAAGTTTCTTGCCGCAAAGAGTTGGTCGTCGGCATAAAGCTCCACCCAGGCCACCGAAAGCTGGTGACAGCTAGTAGGTAAAATGGGAACCGACTGGATCTGCCGTTGCACCGAAGCCACTCCACAAAGCATGCCGCGTTGGGAAGAAGATCTACGATGTCAGAAACTGTCTGAGAAACCAACTATACCGGGAGCCCTCTGGCATATGGGGCACCGGCGGCCGTCGGGAGCTGTCAGCATCATGGCATCGACACGCCGGCCGCCCTCCTGGTGACCGGCGCCCAGCAGCATGGCTAGGAGTGGCTGGCAGTGAAAGGAGGGCAACGTCCGAGATGACGAATCACGGGGTAGCGGAATGGACCTCGAGTCTGATCGCAGGCCGTAAGGCACGTAAGGCACATCGGATCGGATCGGACATGTTACAGTTCATCCGCCGACGGGGGCAGAAGTTCTATAAGCAGGATACCAAAAAACGCCCAAAAATTGCAATTTGACTAAGAATTGTAAGAAAACAGCGCTAATTTGGGCATAAATACAGCTAAAAAGTGATTTTTACGGGCAATTCTAGTGACAATCCTAAAAATAATTTGCTGACAAAAATACCTGCCAGAAACATTGGAAGGGTGGGGAAAATGGTCTGGGGGTTCCCGATCGGGAGTCTGGCATATCGCGGATGGCGACAGACAGACCCCTGTATATATGTGCATACTACGTACTGTATGTAAAGTAGAAAAGGAAATAATTCAGGAGGGTTTACCATTGCAACGGCCGTGGACAGGTGGCTTTTGGATTCTACGGCGAAGGATATGACCTGTCCTGCCTGCACATCCTGCGTAGTCATTCTGCGCAGCTGTAGGAAGGAGTTAGAGGGAGACCTGGCTGCAGCTACACGAATGGTGGAGAAGAGCGCGTTTTTCTCAAAATCGTTCTTGCCCGTCTTATCGTAACTGGCCTGAAACTTTCACTAAAGTCATTTGCAGTCAAAAACTAACGAAACAGCCGAACTTACAGAAACGGTGAAGCTTTCAGTGCCGAACGGGAACAGCTCCACCAATCTGGTGCCGTCGCTACCCAGCGCTATGAAACCAATCTCACGCAGGTCTGGCTTTCTCGGCTGATTCGAATTGAATGGAAAGGCATAGCGGATCTCCAGCCGAACTTTTCTGGAGTAACTGTCTGGGATCGGAGTTGAGTCGCGGCGTTTGACTGCAATCTAAAGTACCATCTTTGTTTAGATGTACAGTACGTAGTGTCCAACACCTAACCAACGGTGAAACAACTAAACTTTAGCAGTAGCGTATCCAGAGAGAGTACGGTGGTACATTGTGGTGGAGGTGGGAAGAAAATATCTGTCAAAAATATAAAAGAAACGAATGAATTACTAAAACTTTACGCTCTAAATGCCCTTTAAATTAGCTTCCTAAATTCTAAGGATACAAATACAAAAGTAAAATATACAAATACAAGTAAGGGTGGAATGTTCTGAATTTTCTCTTGCAGTTGGAGAAGACTAGAAAGAGACAACAGACCAGAAAAGTGTAGGTGAGTCCGGGTTTGTAGGAATCGGTCGATCTGATCAGATCCAGAACCACGTCATTTTTGTACACTTCTAGACGAGCGTTGGCACTGCGTTCGATTCCACTCAGCTCTTCGGTCACTGTCGCTCTAAAGTCCAGATGATCGAAGCCGAACTGACTGACCAATTCGGCGGCCTTCAACTCGTCACTGCTCAGTCGAATCAGCACCTATAACAAAACTGCTGGCGTTCCCATTTAAGAGAGTTAATCCAACCTCTCCATCTTGCATTTGTCTGATTTTTTGAATCGAATTTCTGTTGCGGCGAGCCAGTACGTCGCTAACCACCAGTCGAACAATGCCAGAAACACCCTTTCCGTAGGTGTAACTGAAACAAAAGACTAAAAAGCTGGCTAATTAATATAAAAGGCTCTTACACAGCAGTGACCGAGACCACGATGTCTTCGTTTGTTGTCACCAGCGAGGGAGGCTGCACCTTCACCTCGAACTTCGGTAAAACTGAAAATGTATTTTTGTTTATCTTTTAAATACTATATCATTGAAAGAGTAAACAATAGCGAATACAAGTCCTTTATATTGTTGTTAGGCTCTTTTTTTTAAAAAAGCTTGTTTTTAAAAAAAGCTTTTTTTGAAGGCCCATTTCGAAAATTTTTTATTTTATTCACATTATGGAAATTTTGGGGGGAAATCTCTGAATTTAGCCTCAGATATACAGGGTGTGCCAAAAAAAACAACCCAGCAGATTTTTCGCTGTAGCAACCGCAAATATCAACCGATTTGAATGAATCCTTTTTTAAATGAAAGATAAATAAATTCTTGAAAGATTGATGTAACGTTTATTAATGTACGCTGCTTAGTTCCTGAGATATTCACTCTCAAAATCAAAACAGTGATTTTGACAGTGAACAAGAGGGATTTTTTATTATTCCACTGCACTTCGTAATAAAACGGACTCCTGCTACTGCTGAGGGCTATTGGAGGCTTTACTAGTGACACATAAACTCGATTCACTTCAACAGTAAAGTGTCATTAGCCCCCAGTAGTAGGAATCTGCTTTATTATGAAGTGCAACGGAATCGCTCTTGTTCTTTGCCAAAATCTGTTTCGACTTTGAGGGTAAATATCTCAAGAACTAAGCAGTGAATCTGAATAAAAATTGCACCAATCTTTGAAGAATTTATCAATCTTTCATTCAAAAAAGGAGTCATTCAAATCGGTTAAGATTCATGGTTGGAAAAGTAAAAAATCTGCTGGGTTGTGTTTATCATTCTTGTTCACTGCCAAAATCTCTGTTTTGACTTTGAGGGCAAATATCTCAGGACCTAAGCAGGCTATCTTAATAAGCGATTCATCAGTCTTTCAAGAATTTATTTATCTTTTATTTAAAAAAAGATTCATTCAAATCGGTTGCGATTTGCGGTTGCTACAGCAAAAAATCTGCTGGGTTGTTTTTTTTGGCACACCCTGTACATTAGCAGTGCAGTTCTATCAATTTCATGCCTATTCTAAGCCTAAAAATAGGTTTTGAAGGGCAGCAGCCACTCTGTGAGCAATGCTGCAGGTAGAATGTCGACTCTCAGGTTGTAACACTATGTTTGAACCAAAGTATCGCTTTTGTATTTAAGAGCCGGTTTATATAAGGGTCGACTCTTCCCGGACAAATCTCAACTTTTTGTCTCCGATTTGGTTGAAATTTTGTATTTTGGTTTAATTTGACCTAAAAAGACATTTTATCACCTTCCCGGCCATTTTTGCGAGGGTCACTTTTTCGACCCTCTCACTGATTTCGAGTCATAACTCGGGGCCAAATGATCTTAGGAACTTGCGAATTGCATATTTAGAATCAGAAAAGTATTCTCTTTCAAACGATATCCTACTCGACTGCATTGCATAGAAAAACATTTTTTCGAACCCCTTCCGGGACCGATTTGACCCCGCCACCATCGAGTGTCCAACTATTTTATTTCACGGAAATGTAGCGCTATGTTTTTGCTTTCCATTAAAGAAAAAAATCGACAAAAAAAGATACCCCCAAATCGAGTTTTTGGGCCTTGAAAGTTAGAAATCAAAAATAATTTCCTTATAATGGATTGCACACTGTAAACAACACAACTTGGTCAGTTTTGAATCGAATTCGGAGATCTTTGGCCCACGTATTGTACTGTTCATCTTGCACATAGCGCACAAACCTGGTCCTGGTTGCCGCTGTTTAACACGAGTTTTATGCTTATTTTGTTTACTATTTTCAGTATTGCAAACAATTTCTCGGTTCCATTTGGTGTTTCCCATGATGGGCGTCCGAATTGTCTTTTTGAAAGGAATTAGAGCTGGAAATCGGGCCGGCCCAACCCAAGCAATGACTAAGCGAAGGATAGTTGGAGACTTTTGCATTAAATAAACATTCTGCTTACTTGGTACTTACAAGAAGTAAGCATCAATTAGCATTGTGCATTATAACGAATATTTACAGAGACTGCTTGGACTCCGTTACTGTCTTGTTATTTGTTTTCTCCTTAAGCAGTGCCATGCAAGATTTGTGTAGATGTGACTCATCATCTCGACTCAACTATTGACATACATACATTATGCAACTATAGTCTGTTCAAAAAATAAGCGACCTGGCGGTTTTTTTGCGAATAACTTTTTGGGAGGCCTCGGGGCGACTTCAGCCTAATAACCAAAGTTGTAGACAAGGTCGAGCTCCGGCCTGGGGTAAATCCTAATCTGCGCTAAGTTTGCTCTGAACACTAATTTGCTGCAACGTAAAAAATGAGCTTTTTTCCTAATTGCAATGAAAATTAGATGACTGCAGAATTCGATTCTTGAGTCCTTGGCGACTCCAATGATGCTTTCATGACGTGTCTAGGCCGAACCGAACTGGAGATATGGCTGGTCAAACTATCCAAAAATCGCGAAAAATGGCGTTTTTTAAAAATTTCACAAAACAGAGGGGGAAACAGGCAGACCGACGGATTTGGCTCACACTTCCCGACCCTGAAAACCTCACCTTGATACCGTAATTCGGCTCCCAAGGTGAGGTGGTCATGTGAGATTGAGCAGTCCAATACATACATGGGCTGGAAAAATCTGGAGGGGGTCTGGAGACCTCGGGGATGGGGGGTCCCAAAAAAGTCGAAAAAGAACGCCTATTTTGCCTTAGATAAGCGAAATTTTCTCCCTTCAGGAGGGGGTGGGCGATGGTATGGCCGGCCAAGGGGTATGGGCCGGCAAGGGGGGTAAACCCCCTTATCCCCCGGCCCATGTATGGTCGAATACCATTATAAGCATCCGCAATCACTTTTTAGGCGTTTGCGACCATCTACCATTACAACACTGCTACTTCTGACATACAAATTTGAAAAATTTATGTTACTGTACAAATCCGTTTTTCTTGAAGCTGTACCACCCCTTATTTGAAGCCGAATTACGGTATCAGGGTGAGGTTTACAGGGTCGGGAAGTGTCAGATTCGATTCCGGCGGTCAAGAATACCCCATTGAGGAAGTTTCAGCCAAATCTGTTGGTCTGCCTATGTTTCCCCCTATTTTGTGAAATTTTCAAAAAACGCCATTTTTCGCGATTTTTGCATAATTTGAGCTGCCAGATCGGTTTTGCCTAGACACATCATGAAAGCATCATTGGAGTCGCCAAGGACTAATTGATGCTTACTTCTTGTCTCCAACTATCCTTCGCTTAGTCATTGATTGGGTTGGGCCGGCCCGATTTCCAGCTCTAATTCCTTTCAAAAAGACAATTCGGACGCCCATCATGGGAAACACCAAATGGAACCAAGAAATTGTTTGCAATACTGAAAATAATAAACAAAATAAGCATAAAACTCGTGTTAAACAGCGGCAAACAGGACCAGGTTTGTGCGCTATGTGCAAGATGAACAGTACAATACATGGGCCAAAGATCTCCGAATTCGATTCAAAACTGACCAAGTTGTGTTGTTTACAGTGTGCAATCCATTATAAGGAAATTATTTTTGATTTCTAACTTTCAAGGCCCAAAAACTCGATTTGGGGGTGTCTTTTTTTGTCGATTTTTTTTCTTTAATCGAAAGCAAAAACATAGCGCTACATTTCCGTGAAATAAAATAGTTGGACACTCGATGGTGGCGGGGTCAAATCGGTCCCGGAAGGGGTTCGAAAAAATGTTTTTCTATGCAATGCAGTCGAGTAGGATATCGTTTGAAAGAGAATACTTTTCTGATTCTAAATATGCAATTCGCAAGTTCCTACGATCATTTGGTCCCGAGTTATGACTCGAAATCAGTGAGAGGGTCGAAAAAGTGACCCTCGCAAAAATGGCCGGGAAGGCGATAAAATGTCTTTTTAGGTCAAATTAAACCAAAATACAAAATTTCAGCCAAATCGGAGACAAAAAGTTGAGATTTGTCCGGAGGTTAAGGAGCAAAAGTCGATTCCTAGAGAAACCGGCTCTTAAAGTTGCTTCTGATGCATCCTTGCATCTCCTACAAGCTATATTTCATGCAAGGAAAAATTTTTGATAAAAATTTCGAAATGAAAAATTTTCATAAAAAAAGCTTTTTTTGGCTTTAAAAAATTTCTTTTACAACTCTAGTCCTTTAGGTAAAAAATATTACAGTTGAACCTCCATAGCCTAATGCCACAGTCAGAAGTGACTGTAGCTCTCACAAATAGTACCGAATTTGTCGACGGTGAAGGGTTTAGTGAAGGTCACTCCATGTTCGGTGGTCACTTTAATCTGCCAATCGCCCAGTGATGGGTCATCGGACAGTTGCAAATCCTTGGAAACGACGCCTTTGCTCAACTTCAATCCCCGCCACTGATTGATCAGATTTTGTTTAGGGTCCTGAATAGTTTGACCAACTTAACCACTTTTAAAAGCAGATTGTTATACAGTAAATTGAAGTTATGCAAAACTCACTGCAACTTCTACGTCCACCATTCCTTGGAACGGTTTGAGGTCAGGTTTCACCACAACCACTCGAAAACGCACTGCCGGAAACGTTCAGTGTTGTAATTGAGTAATATAAGAGAAAGCAAGGTTTACCCAGTGCGCCAGGTTTATAAATGGCATTGTCGGTTTGAACAAAAATCGACAACGACTTTGGGTCAAATCGCAATCTCTTTTCAGACTCAAACTCCACTGTGCCTTTAGAATTTTCGCCTTTCACATACACAAAATAGCGACTGTCTTCCACAGCAGACGGCACGCTGGCAATTACGACTGTCTCTGGGGTACCTGAACACAAATCCAAAGTACGGTACCGGGGTTTTTCCGGCGTTTATTTAGTTTCCGCGCTTCATAATCTATAGATAAGCCGCCCAAGTGTGGCTATTTTAAAAGTACTGTACATAGGCACTTATTTGGAAATAGCAACTGGCTATCTGTGATTTGAATTTTTGGACTGACTTATCAACAAAAACTGATAGTATCATGTTTGTTTCCTGAAACTCATGTTTTCCCTGATTTTGAGGTTTTAACGCATTTTTCATCATATTTTTGAGCACCTCGTGGACAAAATGTCTTATGTATCTGAATAACCGCCCATGGTCACTTGTTTGCAAAGGCTTTCCAAATAATAGTCGAAGGGGCCGCTATTTGGGGGGCGCATAAACAGAAAATCCGGGAGATCCAACTAAACTTGCAATCGAAGATAAGGGTGGACATTTCGCTTGCATATCCACAGTCGTGACGACAATTGGAAACAAGCCCCCAAACAGCGAAATAGAATACTACTGTACGTAACAGTTAAGAGATAACTTTGCAGACTCACCAAATTCGACCTGTTTGACCTCTTGAACCAGCACCTGTTTTTTGCTGTTTCTCAACTGAACAGTCACCTTGTACGGGTCTCCAGGTTTGAGAATGTTTACAGAAACAGCAAAAGGTAAGCCAGCTCGCACGGCACTCGGCACTACCACCAAAAATGTGCCTTCACTGCAGGAAAGCAAAAAAAGCTTAGTAGCCCTTTGCACATTATGATAAAATTAACGCAGTCGCTTAACATACTGTGATTTTGTTTCCTTTTTCGGAGGTGGAGGTGGTGGCGGAGGTTGTCCGAAAAGGCAGGGAAACATAATCGATACAATTACCAGCTTCGCATACAGCTCCATAATTACGCGCACCGTTACACAGAAGCCTCTTGTGAACTGAACATTTGAAAGAGCCGATTTAGACAGCATAAGTGATTGCCACCAAAATTTGCATACAGAGGGATACTGATCACTACTACCAGAGTGACAAATTCCGACAAAGAAACAAGACACGGATTGCATAATCAATCAATGCTATGCGGTCCAACCAAAGATAACGTCATGTCGAACATGTTCAACGGCCTGTATCGATGTTCGGACGAGGTCAACCAACTAATTGCATTTTGCTCCTTCCGCCAAATTTCCAAGAACTGGTCAAAACTAGCTTTCCGTTGCTAAAAAGAACAGCTGACTGAAACCGTAGACAGAAGGTTGCCTTAAGTTGCATTCATACTTTTGTAAAAAAAAGATAGCCTGGCGACTTTTCTGTGGAAAAACTCGTTTAAAGTAGGTACGTATGAAACGCGCCAAAACACCGCGCGAGATCAAAAATCTAAAAAATGTAGTTAAAAAATTGAACTATTTTTTGTTGTCGGCCTTTTTTATGTTGAATTTTCAATGGCAGGAATGTGCAAATGCTATTGTTTTAGTGCGAAACGGCTATAACAATGCAAGAGAGCGCTCAACCGGCGGAAAATTTGGAAGAAGCTCGCAAAAAATATCCGTTGAGCAGAAAATTTTTATCTACACGGAACGACATTTTTTCTAAAGAAAAGTCGCCTGGCGATCTTTTTCTACACCAGTATGAATGCACCTTAACTGAAGCGCGTGAAAGATTACTTTTAGTGTTTGAGGATCGGACAGGTTGTAAGTAGGAAGAATGACAGCGCTCTGCACCATTGCGCCAGTTTGACAGAACAAGTTGCGGAACTCGGCAGCCAGTTGGTCGTTGGACTTCTAGAACGCTTGTTCTCTTGTAGGAAAATTACTCGAGCGAGTTAATAAAAACCTTCGCTTCCTTTGACATGCTCTTCATTCTCTCGTTCCACAGCAACCGCACCAAGTCCATCACATCGGGCTCCTGAGCGGCGTAGGGAAATCTAGCCAGGAACAAGTCCGGAATCGGCTCTGGACGTAAAAAGAAAGCCGTCTATATTTTCGCGAACACCTATGTTCGCCAACGTCAAACAGATTTATAGTCATCTCATACACATGACGAACAAAAGCACACGAACAATTTTGTTCTCAAACACTTTCTATTCGCTCTGCCGTAGAACAAAATACAGACTGGTACTGTTTTGACGTTAATCAGTTCTGCTGCAGAAACTGTATGTACGTACATACATTATGTAGTGTAGTACCTGCACTTTGCGAGTTTTCCCTATCCCTAATCAAGACTTGACCAGCCAAATGGCGATAAAGAAATGCCAGCGGTACCAAGATCGGATTCCATACCAACACGTCCGGCAAGCAGCTAAAATATATAAACTAGAGCATCCAAAAAGTAGAGAATGCAAGCAAAGCACCGCTTACTCCAATTGTTCAAGCAAAGCCGGCGAAGGAGCAGAAATCTTCAAGACCACTCTAGGACTGTTTTCGGATGCAATTTTTGATCGCAACCCTAAATACAATCTGCCAGCATTCATATAGGCGTAAAGTAATACTACATAGCTAGCATACCAGTTTTGCCATCTGTCGGCAAAAGCGGTGTGTTCTTTTCATCAAAGGGAGAACCTCCTTTCAAATTTAACTCGTGTTTTCTGTAAACAAGTCCTGTAGCACAAAAGAGAGAGTACGAACGAACAGCCATGTCACTAGTGCCCACAAGCTAGTGCGCGTGATGCAAAAGCTACTACAGGCAAGCAGTGTAGCAGCGCAAGTACTTGGAGACAGTAGCCTCCTGGCCGCAAAGACTGTACTTGTCTTCTAGGGACGCTGCTCCGCTTTCGTTTAAGAGCGGCAACGTTGTCCAACCGCAACTCAGCTCCCCTCGCTCTTGACTGTTCTAAAATTTTTTCTTTCACTGTACACACTTTAATAGTGTATCAATAGCTTAAAACTGTCAGTTTGTTTGATCAACTCTACCCGAAAAGTTCAAAAACATTTTTACATTTCTTTTGTAAGCCACCACCAATTCTATCAGTAGAACGACCGCTTTGTCGGCGTAATTTGAGCGCACAAAAAACTCTCCGAATTCGGCACAACTTTGCTTGTCGGTTATCTAAAGTATAAGAAATCTAATGTTTGCGCTGAACAAGATTACGCACTTTTTCCAAGAACGTCCACTGTTTCGACTTGGCAGGATTGAACTGGGCCACAACCGAATGCACATTGCTGACCACCTGGTTGCCGTCGAACAAACACAGACGAACGAATCGATTCTCCACCTCCAACCCGGCAAATTCGGCCGTTGCCGGCAGGTTTTCGCATCTCATTACCCGAGCACACTTCAACACACGCACTCGACGCTTGCGTAGCTGTAAAGAGTGCTTCAAACATTACAGAAGTTGCTTACCTATTGTTTTTATTTAGTTTTGCAACCAAGTAATTCTGGTACTTTGTTAGCATCTGAATTCCAGTAGAGATCGTGAAATCCGAGGTTAGATTCGCTGAGTCTGGGCAGCAGATGACAAGCCAAGCTAAGATGAGAGTTGGCCATTCGCGTGCCCAGGGCAGACGGCACAACTCCTGGAGGCAGCGCTCCCATTGATTCCAGCACTTCTGTGACGCTTTTCTAAATCATCATTTCTCATTCTAGTATTTACCGATTCTAGTGTGTTGCAGATTATTCTGTACTCACAATTCACTTCTTATCGCTTTGCTGCAAATTTTTCGACAAGCCTATTAAAACTGATTCGTTCGCGTCAAATAATAAACTTGACATAGGCTGTTGGGTTTTCAATGGGAAATCGCACAAGCCTAATCTACAGTATCCATCCAGTTTGCTGCAGAGAATTCTTGGACGAATTAAAGGGGGCACATAAAGCCTGACCACTATTTTAAGTCTGAATACAAGCTGTTAGTTCGGGACTGGGTCCCAATGCGTGATGCGCATGGAATAATGATGTCGCATTTCGGCATGTTTTCGAAAATTACTCTCATTTGTATCTAGGGATGGGCACGTAAATTAATTTTCGTAACGTGTAACGTAAATTAAGCGCCGATTTTTAATTTACGTTACGCTTAACAATTACAGTAATTAAAAAAATCCGGATACGGAAATTGAACGAATACGAAAATTAAAATTTAGCAATACGTAAATTAATTTCCGTTACGTGAATTAATTTACGTTCCTAGCGCAAATCAAATTTTTCTGTTGAATCCTGAGCCCCCACATTGTTTTGTTGTATTATAGACATATTTTTGGTTATTACTAAATCTTAAATGTGACTTAACGCAAATTTTTCGAAAATTTTTCACCCTGGTCGCACAGAAGCCCAATCTTAGTCTTCGACCTGCTAAACTGGTTAATTTAGGTCAATTTTACGTTAAGATACGTTTTTGAACGTTCAAAATTTGTCAATATGCTATCTACCTGCGTAAGAAAATAGGCAGAAAATCCAGGCAACTATAAATTCATGTGAATAGGTGTTGTGTATTTAAAATGCATTCAAACAGAGAAGTTACATACAGTAGTTTTCTTCACTACTAATCTTATACTGTACGTAATTACTATCATACATGTACAAAGCAAACAGACCGTCAGTGTGCAGTAGGTAGACTACAGTTTGTAGTACGTAGTTGGCTAGTTTCTGCGCAGTTATTAAATTATCAGCACCTACAGTACGTAATTCAGCCAAAAAACATACCCACATTTCTTTCCTTCCTTCTGGTGTGAAGTTAGATTTTAAAAATAGGTATGCAATTTCAATGGAACAAACACAGAATAAAAATTTGCATTGCACACAGTTCATTTTATGATTTTTCCGCGATATTCGATTGCTATTACCTACTAGCCAATTTTGAAGAAAAACGAAAATTAATTTACGTATGGCTGGAATCGTAGTAGTTACGACGTACGGAAATTAATTTACGTAACGCGTTACAGCAAGAAATTAGCCATTTTAATTTCCGTAACACGTTACGAAGACGGAAATTAAAATCTGGTAAAACAGAAATAACACGTACGTAAATTACCGATTTTAATTTACGTTGCCCATCCCTATTTGTATCTTGCGGCGGGTATATAAAACCTAATACTACAGTATTTTCAGTACAAATGTACTGTAGACAGACACCCATGTATCTGGTAGTATTAAAGTAATACTAGAATACTAGGACGGAAAAGTATGTACAGGTCTTTTCTTTTGAAAAGGAACCAACCTGTCTCAATTGTTTCTTCACACCTCCCCATCTAAGCCTCGACCCATCGTCTGGTTCTTCCATCTGTTGTTGACTGTGCCCTGGCTGAGGTTCAGATTGTTGGCCGGCGCCACTGTCCCGACCTTCCATCTCCGGCTCAGCGTGAATTTCCTCGTAGCGGCTCTGCGCCGGAAAGCTGTATTTACGTAGAGTGGCATGACTCAATTATACCCTCAATTTGTTGCTGGGCACCAGGCCTCGTCGGCCGCCTTCGTTCTGCGCCTGCCACCAGCCGTCCGGTCTGCCAGCAAAGAAGCTGTAGCTAATGCAACAACAATTATTTACCTTGTAGCAACGATTGTAAGCACATCTCCTGCCGAAAACGGCAGGTCGCCCGGCTCGGTTCCCACAAAATCGGCCACTGCGTCGAATTGAGGCGCATCCGCCGGAACTTCTTTTGGCAATCGAATGTCTTCTTCTGCTTCTTCTTCTTCTTCTTCTTGTTCCGATTCCTCGCGTCTTTCTGGGGAAGGAGTGATCTCTCTAAAATCATGAACTTTTACAACCTTTACAGCGTTAGATTACATAGACAGTATTAGATAGAGTCGCAAACGTCAAACTACATACAATTGTATGTGTTATTGTCACGAAAACGTATAGTGTATTCAGTGCATCCATACCTAAGTTTTGAAAATAAGGATGCGTAAAAGGTTTAAGAGACCGCCCTACCGTGACAAGAAAATTTTGTATATTAGCCTTCTTGAAACAGTTTTAAAAGACAACATTTTTATACATTTGAGGCATTTGAGGTTTTGTATCTTTTAAATGCATAATCTACCTGGCACGTTTTTTTCAATTTTTAGCTGATTTTTTCTTCTTCCGACGGTGAAAGGTGTGTGTCGGCCGTTTACTTTGAGTGTAGTACCTTGGCGGCTCAGAATAAACAGGAGGAGGCGGAGTTCGGCGTTCTTCTTGCTCATCCTGATCGATGGGTGGTTGGTCGTATTCTCTGGGGTGTTCCTCCTCCTGCTCCTCTTCAACACGTTCCTCTTCATGTCGTTCTTCTGTTTCTGCCTGTCTAAATAAAACAAAAGCAACTGGTACAGAGCCCAAATTACCCTACTCTTCAGCAGCTGTAGAAATTTCTGCTCTTTCTTGTCCTGGCGTTGAAGGCACTGACATGCCTTTGGCTTCGTACAACGAAAATGAGTCGATTTTTGCCTGCAATGCGTCAGTGGTTTATCTGACCGTTTTGTCTTTTCAATTACAATGATTTCTTGCAATCGATTTGTTTGTTCCTGTTTCTTCGACGCGAAATCGCTGATTTTGAGATCCTGCAAAGGCAAGTTTAATGGTAGTATTTAGTTTGGTAACAACCTCTTTCATTTTTTCGGCCTTCTGTAATATTTGGCGGCAGTGTTTTTTCAGCTCTGCGCATTTCTTCTGGAAGCTTTGCAATTCCTTCTTCGGAATCGTTTCTTTAACTGCTAACGTCGAGTGATCCGATTCCAGTTTGTCATACTGTAAGCGTTTAAACTATGTATTATTCTGCTGAAAACAGACACAAAAACGACCCTTGGGGCTCTTTCTGTTTAAATTAAAAATAATTTTGACAAAGCCTGAATAGACCTGTTTAGTAAATTGTTCAGCCTTCTTTTCGAGCTCACCGATACTGAGTTTCCCCAGCGATAACATAATCAAACAGAATTTAGGTCGATCCGTATCACATTACAACTTGAATTAAAGGTGCGCCGATCAAATGCACAGTACGTAGCTTGTTGCTATGGCGACAGATCCATCTGATGCTAAAGCCGAATGATGGCAGGAAATGGCTCGCACTACTAGAACGCCCACCGGCTTAATCTACACTCACTGCAGTAGGCATGGCAAAAATAGCGAAAAATGAATCACCTTCGACTGTAAATGCCAACCACTTTTGAAATCAGCCTACTACTATTGAAAAAGCGAACAAAGACGAACACCACATTTCTAAATTTGGCAGTTCTGTTCGCCTCTTAGCTTGTATTAGACAAACAAAAGGTTAGTGTTATAGCATAAGAAGGGTTGATAAAATTTATTTTTATTTTTCAGTAATGCATACAAGATTTTGTTTTCAGCAGAAAGTATGAATGAATGCGAGACCATAACGGACATCAGTTCTAACCGATCCATAATTGTCGATCCTAACAGAACCTCCGTTCCCAAACTCTTGACGCCAATAAGAGTCATCCATTTTTCCGACGGCACACTAGAAGAATACAACTGTGACGATTTGGGTGAAACAATGGCTTCGCTTGTCAGGAAAAAGGTACTGCATAGGTAGACATTGATTTCTTTGTTTGCTGTACGGTCTGATTCTAGAAAACGAATTATTATCCTTTTCAACTTCGACGAGTGCCTGATTTGCTCTCAAGTGTGTTTTCAAATGTATGCCCGGTGTAAACTGAGCTAAATTTGTTTGCGTTTCAGACATACTACGCAATGTTTCAAAAGGACCTAAATAGCTACAAGAATTGATTTGACGACTAATACCAGTTTATAACAATTTTCGACACAGATTTGTTTTTGGATGAAGTTTAACTGTTCTGTTTTGTATGCGTTCGCATAATACATGGTGTCCCAAAAAATGACGACATTTCTTTTTGCTGTCATTTTCGCAAATTTTGACAAAATTGTCTGAAATTTGAAACATAAGTGCCAAAATAGTGGGAATTTTATGTGTTAAAGTTTGGTGCATCAGGATTGACCCAATCCTGAGAAATTCAACAATATATGAAATTGAGGAATTTCAATTAAATGTAGAAACAGCATAAAAAACT
Source organism: Sabatieria punctata (assembly GCA_030248155.1). NCBI lineage: Eukaryota > Metazoa > Nematoda > Chromadorea > Araeolaimida > Comesomatidae > Sabatieria > Sabatieria punctata. Next base: position 25,220 of record JASANB010001366.1, read on the forward strand.
GAAACATTTCTTTTTGCTGTGTCTGCTTTAATTTTTGTCCGAATTGGATAAAATTTTGAATATGTGCACAGAATATCGAGTTGTTTTGTAGGTCAAAACTAAAGTTGGCGCATGAACCCAGCCCAGCTCTTGACATAAAAAATCCCGATCACAATACAACAACAACATTGATTTTCGCGCTCATAGCTGTAATGAAACTCCTGTAAGCGTAATTGAGTCTGTTAACCCAAACATGATCAAAAATGTTTATGATTATTATGTGAAACGGTTGCAGCAGTGTATTCACTCAAACGGAGGTCATCTGGATGGTGTTGTTATTTTTTAGTTCTCACAGTTTGCACGTAGCTCATTTTGCTGCAGTAAAAACGTTGATTTTCTTTAGTTTCCAAGTACTAGCGATATGGACTGATTAATGTCAGAACTTTTGACCTACAAAACATCTGCGCATATATTCAACATTTCAACCAATTCCGACAAAAATTAACGAAGATACAGTAAAAACAAAAGTTTCCGATTTTGATGCTGTTTCTATATTTAATTGAGATTTCTCAATTAATTGTTATTGATATTGTTGAATTTCTCAGGATCGGGTCAATCCTGATGCACCAAACTTTAACACATAAAATTCCCATTTTTTTGGCACTTATGTTTCAAATTTCAGACAATTTGGTGAAAATTTGAGAAAATGGCAGCAAAAGCAAATGTTGTCAGTTTTTGAGACACCCTGTAGGTTTGGCAGCTTGGTCTGAACTAGCAACGACGCTGATTTTTAAAGAATGTTCGTCATACGCATACGCCCATGTTCGAATTGCAAAATTTATTCTACGGAGACGGAGTAAAACTGGTTCCCAATGTAGGCCAATAATTACAAAAGAGAGACAGCAGTGCAGTAGTGTATGTACGTACAACGTCTGATCCGTTCAAAAAGTACCTCCCAGGTTAACTGAGAACTGTACACCGATTAACGGATTTTCGTTTTGGTTATTTTACAAAAATCGAAATATTATGTACATCTGTTTGCCGCTAACATACTGAACAAGAGTGATTAATTGCAGCGAGAAGTATGGCTGTCAGTAATTTTTCCGTCAACACACAGTCGCCCAGCAACGGTAGCAAGCTACTGGTAGAGCTGGGCACTGACGGCAGCGACTCGATCTCCATAACTGAGTGCCAGGCCGGGGATAAGCTGGGCAACTGCCTCCGTTTTAACATGAGTGCCGGTCGAGAGTTGGTGGTGCAGCAGTACCAAGATTTCAAGGCTGAATTTCTGAAATACTACGGATTTTGTGATTACGGCGTGCAGGAGATACCCGAGGAGGACAAACCTTATGCTTACCTGTCGCTCATTGGCCCTGGGGTAAGGTTGGTGAAATTCACTTTTCATCTGCCCTCAAACACTTCCAGTTCCACTGCTTTTCTTGTTTGCCTTGTTTTTTCGGATATGTATCTGTGATAGTACACTACCTATGTGAAACTACCTACGCACATACACACGAAAAAGAAGCTATGTATCTTTCACTATTATCACAGATACATCGGAAGGCAAAACATGCAACTAAAACGTTTTTTCCGGTAGTACCTGTCAAGTAGAGGTTTGACTGGAAACGAATGTCTGGATTTTGTGAACGGTGTTTCAGCTTATTTTCATTCTCATTGCCTCTCTATTGACAAAGCGCAAGCATCTGTGGCTCGATGTGTGTTATGGAAGACCTGGATCAGCTGTGTAAGCTACACATTGATTGATAATCGCTTGTTCTGAATCATTCCTTACTTCCAAAATTCTATCTAACAAACTAGTGATCGTCGGTGACATATGGTATCGAATGTAAGAGTGGCTCTAACACAATCAATCAGAATTAGAAAAACTAGCTCAAGTAGTGTTGTTTGATCTAATATAGAAAAGAAGCGTACATTACAGAGTACGTATAGCTGTATACTCGGCATATAACACGTCTCAGGTACCCTACCGTATGTAGCGTGCATACATGTACATAGATTGCTTGCTTTGAATGGAAAGTCTGTTTCAGTCCGGTATCGATTTTGGAGCAGAAAACCGATCGTCTGGCGTACATCGCTGCATTTTTCCTGGTTGGAGTCAGAATAGCTGACGTACTTTTTGGTGAACCAATCTTTCCTTTCTTGGATGTGCTGCCCTTCTACATAGCACGTACGTACGGTTTTTTGTAAAAGACTTTTTTCTAATTTTAGCTCAACCAAACAACAACTTTCGTTTCAGCCCCTGTTCAAGTGCTGGTTTACATATTGTGTGGAGTTATGTTTTATCCAATCGTAGCCGCACTGACCATCAAGCATCCGATTACGTATTTTCTTGGTACCTTGCACACCTGGGAAACCTTAGCCATTCAGCTGGCAACTAGACCGTACCCTTGTTTCAACTCCTCATTTGTGAGTTGTGATCAGAATCTGCGCACAGCACAACCAATGCATTGTAAGTGCGGCCTTTTAGATGATGTGGGCGTTTTATTATCTGGCTTTTCTGCCATTTTTCATAGCCAACGTGTACTTATCATTGGTGCTTCCCTGGAGATTTCTAAAATCTTGCCGAAACTGCTATAAACAAAAAGCTGATGAGTGAGTCTTACATGATTAGTTACTATCTATGCACGTACTACATTTCTACCATTTAGTGCTGGCTACGACTACGCAATTTACCATGTCAGAAAGCTGTTTCGAGAAAAGTAATTTATTTGCTATGTAACATCCTAAAATGTAGCATTGTAGAGATTTGAGATTTGTTTGTAGCAAGCAGAAGCAATCTGGAAAACTGGAACTTATAAAGGTGAAAGCAGTAGGTGTGTGTGATTGGTTGCGACAGACCTATAGAGCACCTGGTAATTCTATTCTAAACGATAAAGTAGCCTAGAGCAACCTTTTAGACTTTCCTTACTCCCTGTGTTTCTTGGCCGGCATCACTTTCACTTTAGCCTTTGTTTGGGAGGTAAGAAAGACAACAAAACAAGAATAGTACCGACCGATTAGAGTTCAAATTTAGACCAGTCTACAACTAATGCACTTCCTGGGAAAGCCGGGCACAGCAGTGTCAAATCTACTGGACACTGCACTGACAAAGCTCAGCAACGAGAGTTACACTTCCCAGCAACAACAAGCGCTAGCTGCCTTTCTAGTGCAGTTGAAGCATGGGTTCAGCTACACCATCGACCCGACCTTATACGACAGTCAGTTGGCAGAACTGAGAGACGGCTCCGAACAGTTCGTTAGAACGGTCTCTGTTTACGTGAGTTCTACACACAGACTGCAACTTGTTGTAGACATCTCAAAGATTTAGGTCTTCTATCTGAGAGTCTGTTTCTACGTTGCTGTGGCGTTTACCTACGTCACGGTTTCAGTGGCCTTGCTGCTTAGTGTCAAAAACTACAGAAATGATCTGATGGCTCTGTATCGGGGAGACATCGAACGCACGGGTTTGTGGGTTCACCAGAGTACGAGAAACCCGGATGAAATTATGGTTTGCGGTTTTTGGCGAATACGGTAAGATAAGATTTGCACTTTTTCAGGCCGACAGTCTCAAGTTTATGGGTTACCAGTTTGGATTCACCATTTGGGGATACATTATTCAAGTTATAGTTGTGCTTCTAATTTCAATCCCTCTGGCTACCGTGCTAATGCTCACTTTCTATCACGGTTATACACATATCGTCGAGTTCTTGGGTAAAAAAATGTAGGTCTTACAGACTTACTGATTTTTGGTTATTGTCTTGCTTTTTCTTTAGTGTCACAGTAATCTGGTTCTTGGCCATCATTTACATTCAACGAATTATTTGTCGCTACTATTTCTTGCTCAAAAACAAGGATGGAGAACCCGTCCTGGCCATAGACAACAGGTGAGCTCGTTGATTTCACACGAGACATAATGTTGATGCCACCGCATCACATTTCTATGTATAGTACGTACATACGCCTACGGTAGAGGATAAGATGTGTGTGAAAAACCGTTTCAGGCGTTGGTTTTTCAACTTACAGTACTTTATGGTGATTACCAACGCAATCGTGGGCTTGGTGGCGTGTCTGAAGCGACTGCTGCTAGCTGTTTTGTTTGGACTTCTGAATCTTCCTCGCTTGGATGTGAGCACACTGAATCGGCACCTGGAACGATTCGACAACGGCTACATGGCTTACGTTGGAACTGTTCTACTGCAGAATTCGCTAGCCAATCCTTCACTTCTAGTCTCCATCAAGCTTTTAAAGGATTCCATAAGCAAGTCTTTGAGTAGAATAGTTACTATTAGTATTAGCTAACAGGTTTTATGGGTTCCAGAAAAACCGTACGAAATTATGTACGATCATTCGTACATTCAATCGTCGCCTAAGACGAGTAGAAAGAAAATCGTTCGCAACAGGTGGCATGTGGCTTATACTTTAGCCCGCAATCCAGCATTGAAACTGAAAAGGAAGGCATTCTTGAATGAAGCGCGCAGAGTTAAGGACAAAAAATCTCAGAACTTACGGCAACACCAACCAGCAGGTGCAGTCCGTAATGGACTAAGAAGAACAAGGCTGGACTCAGATCGCAGTGATCAAAGCTACGTTCTCAATATAAACATAAAGTAAATGGACCTTATACATTGGGGTTATTTCTCTTTCGTCAGACCCTATAAAATGTGATCGTCACTATTACTTTGTTTGGAGTAATGCTACTTTAGTTTTTTGCTACAGATTTTAGACAGCTAGGGAATACCGCAATAGTTATAACGAGTGCTATTTTCACACTGGAAGTGGAGAATTTAGACTACCGAGAAAGCTTACAGGTTGTGAGGAGAGTCTCCTTACTTTAACTTTACTTTCAATCTGATATTACATTGCTGCGTGGATGACGGATCTCTCACAAACATTATCAGAAAATATTGATTATTATGACCAACACGATTTATGTTTTATTCGTATTGAGGACAACAAACATGAACACAATGAAACGTACAGTATGTAGGTAGGTAGTGAAGAGATTTATTGGTATACAGGTCTCCATTCAACATGACACAATACTGGTGCATAGCTGAAACCCAGATCAATGTCGAGCAAAATGCGCAATATTCCACGATAAATACATACATGGACAGAAGGAATCTGCCGTAAAATAGATGTGCAGCGTCACATTTTCCAGTCCGGAACGGCTGGCCCGTGCACATCTCTAACCTGTTCCCCCAAAACTCCAGTATTAATGTACTCTTGGTGGTGTCATACCCTTTACCACAAACCAGAAACACTGCCACATTTTTGGAGAATAATCATACGTAGCTTAAGGGTATAAAACTATACAGCCTGGCAATTTATCCCCCTTCGCTGGAGGCCATACCCTTCCCTCCATTTTCTTCGATCCATGAATCTGATTATTACGTGTAGGCTGCTCAAAACAACACTCTGTTACATGCCTTCTAAGAAAGTGATGCTATGCTAAACTATAAACAACATACTAACTAACAAGAGTGCAGATCGTGGGAACAAGTCGATTACGCTAAAACAAGACGACGAAAATTAAAGCTGGTCACAGAAAGTATAAAATGGAAAAACAAACTGAGCACTGAGATTCAGATTTTGTGCGAACTACGAATATGGCACCGTGTTAGAGATTTCTCAACATGCAGTAGTACGTTAGCGCTATAATTATCTCACCCGTTTTATTGAAACGCTGAAATTAGATTGACTAACTGATATCAACAAACTATGCGATAGCATTGGCATCGACAAGAAAGCTGCAGGTAAGTACGAAACATGTCGAGAAGTCTCTGAATGTACTATACCTAACGAAAATGCATAAAGACTTAACAAAATGTTGCAATAAACTGTAAGAGGCAAGCAGCAGGACTGGAGTAGAAATAAGAGATTCATAGGTGACTATAGTAAGTAGATACCGGTCAAGTTCGTTGTTGCATTTCAAGCAATATCACAAGAAACGAGTGAACGCATTCCAAGCTCTCTCTGGTCATATAAAGCTTGAAGTCGATGAGTTGTTCCTTTCAGTTGTTGTTCTTTACCGGGGTTTTCGTTACTTTGTAGAAGGCCCAACTGTAAAAATAGAAGTGTAAAAATTACAAGCCGATAGAACCTGAACCAGAAGAACGTACGTTTCCAGGAAACTGGGCACCATTTGCGTTGATCGTTGGAAGTGGAGGTCAAAAGACCTCAGCAACTGTTCGTAGCACTCTATTGGCTTCGGGTTCGACATGCCTCCCAGCTAAACCAACGGTCATTAGCAGACAGAACCGTTGACTAGACACTATCACTATCAGGTACGACATGAATCATACACGGGCCGCAAAAAATAAAGGGGTTATGTGGCTTTTCGGTGGGGGAGGCGGTTGGAGAGTGTAAAATCGCTTTCCCAAAAAAGGTCGCCAAGAATTTTGAGGTGTATTGGCCGTCGACGGGGGTTTTGACAGAAATTTTCAGTTTTTTTTTCAAAAAAAGATCGCCAGGGCGGTCGGAGCGGGGAAGCGAGACCTATGCTCCAGTATCTTCAAGAAATAAATAAAGCTATTGGCAATTAATCCTACCAAAATCTGGATCAGTCAATTGCAAAAGTTCGAAGAAATGTTGTTGCAAAAAATTTTCGACGGTTTGTATTTGTTTCAATGGCCAAACAATGTCATCGGTGGTCTGACAGGAAGGAAAAGAGCGTACGTGAGTGAGGAAGGAGCCGTGGGCAGTGAGCAGTGGGAGACAACTGGTGAGTACGTTTCTCATCAAGCAGTGGGCGTCGACCGGTTGCTCTTCCTCTTCACTCAGCGGCGTGTCGGTGAGGTCTGAGATCACCACATCGAACTGTCTGCGTTCACTGCGCAACTCTGCCAGCACTGGGAAACAGTCCTCCACTCTAATCTGCAATGCGCCCTTCACAATCAAAACACTATTTTATAAGCCACTGCCATTATGTATGACATCGAGCCGGCGATCGATGCTTGACTGACTGACTGCGTCTGGTTTACATGTAGCGGCTGATTATAAAGAACCAGTCAAAAGAACTACGTAATAGCCCAACCTCGATACCATTTACCTACCGGCTCCTAAAGCAAATCTTGATTTCAGGCAGAAAGTCTCTAAAATTGCGAGCAAAACAAATTAAGACCAAGTTAGTGATTCTGAATGATTTTTAGCCAGAGCGAATTTTTAGTACTAGTAAATAAACCCCTCCCACTTAGGGCCGATTCAATGCAAGAAAAAAGAATAGACTCACTTCGTAGCGGTCGGTCTTTCTCTGATCCAACACACAGCCACACACTGAACGCAAGTGTAGACTGCAGGCCTCAATTACCACCTGATCTATCTGAACACTCACTCTATGAATATCTCGACAGATACACAGGTACTGTACTTCACGTTCATTCTTCAGGCAGCAAAAAATCAACAAAAACCAGGTCCGGTCCAACGCAAGTTACCTATCTAGCCAAAACGGTTTATTGGCTTATTTTTTGTTAAAATAGGTTAAAATAAGCTAATCTGAGCTCACTTACAATTAATCTAGACATACTTTGACCATAATTTTCTATACAAATTCTTCGAAAAATTTTCTTGGCAGTGAGGGCAGAGCCTAAAGGGATGTCAACTCCCTCTGAGCCCACCTTGCCCATGTTTGCCCAGGTATAATTGTAGCAGGCGGCATGTATTACAGCTCCAAGCAGATGAGCCAAAATGGCGCATAAGACCTACCTCAATCATGGTGACGAATTTCGGTTGGTGTTTGAGGATTTCATGCAACAGGGCGCCGTCGCCGCCTCCCAATATAAGAACGTCTGCGTCAGCGTAGTCAACACTGTCTTTGTGCATCAACTGCTCTGTGTAAATAAAGTCTGCCTCCGACAAATCTGAAACTACTCATTCATTACTAACCTTTAGCTATAAGACAATAAATGGTGCGAAGAGGCCCTGAAGTGGCTGCGCTGCTGACAGTAGAAACAACAACAACCATAATAGCAGAGAGATCCCAATATTAACATGATAAAAACTACAAATAAGGTAGTAACTACTATAAAACCATTTTTGAAAAAACGGGGCTCCGAACAGCCATATCTTTTGTGAGACACTCTTGCGAACAAACAAGGGCGCGTGCGCAGATAAAACCAGACAGAAACCAACTGTGTGTAACAACGGCATAAGTCGATATGCTGGCATTGCGTTAATGTTTCAGCTGCCAACTGTATTAGGAGCCAAAAAATATCTGAGGGGGTAGCGGCCGGCAAAGGGGGGTAGGTCAGGTCAGAGCCTGATGGGGGCCAACCCCTCAGCTCCCCTTTGTCTGGTCTCAATAACTCTCTCCGAGGTGTCGGCTGATTTGAACCACCTGCCTTCTAAACCCTTATCTTAGTTTATTACTCCCACCACTTTTTAGGCACTGGAAATTCAGACAGTCAGGTTTTTTCTCATCGCAGCTTACATCTCCGCTACTCTCAACACCTGTTTCTATTATTCCCTGGCGCCATGCCTTCTTATCTCTCAACCGACCTTTCAGTGTTTTCCTGGCCTGGTGCAGCCAACCCTTAACTGAGGGCGCTGTCTCCAACCCGGCACACAGACTGCGGCATGCCTGGTTTAGCCGTCCCTTGATTGATTGATACGCAAATATCGCACTTTTGCGGTGCGGAAGCGGCGCCCATGGCTAGACCGGACCGTTGTACACCGTAAATCAAACACTTGAAACTGCTGATGCACGTTGTTTGGTCGAGTGGCACCCCACGCCATCTGCATTATCCCTTGGTCCCCACACAAAACAGACCACAGTACATTCCACCCTCGTCTACATCGGCGGACTGTGACTGTGCCAAATCGGCGGTTTCTTAACTTACCACATAAAAGTGCGGTCTGGTTTTGTAACGAGTCTACTACTAGTGGCAAGTGAATAAGATTGTAAGCTGCTCGTTCGGTGGACGTGTATTTAATAAAGAGAAAATAACGATTTAGTAATCGAGGATTGCGGTTTGCGTAAGTGTACTGCCAACAAACTCGCTTTGCACTGAGGCTTCTTGTTTGCCCTGGTCGCCACTCTACATACATGTTCTGCTACTAAGAAGGTGTGCTATAAAAGTTGTTTGGAAAAAACAGCGGCTAAAGCACTAACTTACTGATCTGATCATCGAGCACGAGCGTGTTGCCGAACTCTGGGTGGTGCAGCACTCGCACACTCTGGTAGGGACTCTGTTTGTCGAACAGAATCCGGTCGAACTCATATACACGCGTCTCCCACAAAGACGCTGTGTAGAGACGAGGTACTGTCGACACCCGCGGCACTGTAACCACACTGAAAAACGGTAACTGCATGCACCAGTTACGCTCCATCTTTGCCACGCCCTTTACCTTTCGAACCTGAAACAACAGTCTCTCTTACAGTCAACAATTAGGGTATCGCCATCATAGCTCTTAAAGAAGAATCTTGGAAGGTCAAATATTTAAATGTTTTTTTAGAAATCGTCTCAAATTTTGCATAATATTAGCATATAGCTAACAAACATGTTCGACAACGTCTATAAATGTGTAAACGCATAACTCTTGCAAAAATTGTCTACAAATGATTGTCAACATACATAGGCCGGGGATGAGAGTGTTTTGGTTTGCCGGCCAAAGGTCCCATACCCGCGCCGGCCCGACCCACGAAAATTTTGGCGACCTCTTTGGGAGAAATTTTGGTCAAACGCCGCCTCGACGGTCCATACCCACCTCGGCCGCCCATTGCCCCTCCAAAATTTTGGTGACCTTTTTTAGAAAGCAATTTTATACTCTCCAGATAGATCCCCCATACGAAAAACTACATACCCCCTCCGGATTTTTTTCGTGTATGATTGTCAGACAGGTAAAAAAGCAGCAATACGTGTGCATGGGGTGCCTAGTAGGGACAAAAAATCTACCAAACGTAATGTTGCTGGAAGCTGCTAGGAACCCTCCAGATGCGTCTTTAAGTCGCAAAAATTAAGTTTAACAACAAATTTTAGCACCCTTCCTCCAGGCAACTGCGCACTGACCCACAAACCTTTGCAAATTTTGATGAACAATTTTGATACTTTTAGAGTTAATCAGTTTTTGCAAAAAATAGACTTTTACAAGAAAACAACAAATTTTTGGTGAAAATAAAAACCTCCCACCAAATCTTTAGCTTTGAACCAGGCAACCAAGAATGGAGACCTGGCTGTCCTCCTCTGAGCTGCGGGCCATGCACATGCAAGCGTATGAGCTGCATGAAGAAGGCAGGTGAATCACTTACGGACGGAGTGGTTTGGCGTTGGTTTTATCGCAGATAAAGTTGGCCACTGCCAGCGAAAGAGTGCGAGTGAATTCTGGCGGACCGTCGCGACGGCGCAGCCACTGAATATCCACAGTCAACACCTTGGCAGACGGGTACAGACGCAACACGAACTGCCTACAAACAATCAACCAATCGGTACGCAGCAACCTCAATTCAACTTCAATACAGAGATGTGAGGTGTGCTTTTTCGTTTATAAAAAACCGGCTTTTTCCGAAGGTGGAAAAAACCAAAAAGCTGAAAATAGCTAATTTGTCATTTTTCAGTTAAATGGACATTTGCGATGTATAATAGTCCAGACTGACTCAAAACTGTTAGAAAAACAACAGAAAAGACCAAATTTGGCAACAGAAAAGAAAAAGGCAAACTGCTGTAAAAATTCTCATATACATAGCATATTGCAATATCATCCGCCCACAGTAGTAGAGGGGGTTGGCGCCGGCGATTCAGGTGCCTTACGCCGACTTTATTGCTGCGGAGAGGTGCCATACGCCGACTAGGTGCTAAACGCCGACTGGGGTGGTGCTGTACGACGACTGAGCTCCGAGGTCTAGTCGGCGTATGGCACCACTCAGTAGGCGTAAGGCACCGGTCGGCGTATCGCACTAACACCGGCGCCGGCCGTGGGGGCCTTAGTATAAATTGTTGGGGTAGGGTACTAAAAACCGCAAAATAAGCGCAATTTTTACTAAAAATCGCTACAAATCGTAAAAAAAGCTTTAATTTGGACTCAAATATAGCTAAAACCGCTGTTTTACAGGCAATTTTGGTTTCTGAGTAAAAACTTTGCTGAAAAATTAACCTCATACATAGGCCGGTGCTTCGCCCCCTCACCTGCCAAAACCCGCCTCGGTTCGGTAGGCCATACCCCCTCTCCGGTAGGCGCTACTCCCCCTCCGAAAATTTTGGCGACTTTTTTTGCGAAAAAATTGGACCGTTTTTAGGAAAAACAGAAAATTTCGGCCAAAATCCCCTAGCCGACCAATACCACCCTCCAATATATTAGGAAACCGAATTTATACTCGCCAACCCCCGCCGAAAAGCCACATACACACCCTCCATTTTTTCCGGCCCATATTATGATTTACTTGCCAGAAAAATCGGAGGCGGGGTGGGCGGGGGATGGGGATATGGCCTAGGTTGGGTAGGTGGGTGCATGTATAAACACAAGTCATGTCTTCTCTGTGTCTCGGAGCAAAAGAAATGAGAGAGAACGGAAGTGAAGATAAAGGTGCGTTGGAAAGAGAGAGTAAACTGACGCTCCAGAGTCGCAGACGTAAGCAACCGTGTAGCCGATGGAACCGAGAGCAGTGGGCTGGCCTTGCTGTGTCCATTTGGACCCGGTGACGCGCTCCAGCGAGCCGCAGACGTCCAAACTGTGCATCAGATGCTTGAGACCGTCCGCTGAAACAGTCTCTTTATGGAAGCTGACCGGTGGAAGAAGGAGGGCACGGACCGGGCTTTCCGTTGTCTGTTTGGTTGGAGGGGGAGGAGGCGATGGAGAACTCGAGGAGGATGAGCTCAATTTCATGTTGGCCCATCCAGGTGGGAGACGGTTCAGGCTGGCCAGCATTCCACATCACTACACCAACGCTCGCACCGCAACTGCATCGAGGGCACCACACACACTGAAACCTCACTATGTTGGTAGGAAGCCAACTACGTGTACCTGACAACTGACATTTGCAATGATTTCGGAAAAGATTATCTTTTTTAAAATTCCGTTACTGCATTGTATTCGTAGGTATGTCTTGAATCTATCTAAGCCTAAGCTTAAAACCGAGGTTTAAAAGTTGGGTTTGAAAACGGGTGGGGAGAATGGGCCTTCTCAATTATCCGCCACGTAGGAATAGGCAAAAGGATATTTTTTTATTTACGCGCGAACCTAAACAAAAAAGTCAGGATTTTTGTTGAGCCTGTCGTTCAATGCCAATCAATCAAACACGCCACCACACTACCCCTGATCAGATTTGACAAGACAACACAACTAGTAAAAAACTAAAATACTGCTACTACAACAACAGTCAGGGAAATAACAACATATATGGTATCAGTACACATATATGGAAACGGTACCATATATGGTACCGGTACACCTTCAAGTGGTACCATATATATGGTACCACTTCCATATATGGTACTGGTACCATATATGGTACCCCTTCGATCGAGGCCTCAGGTGATACCATATATGGTACCCCTTCGATCAAATCATAAGGGGTACCATATATGGTACCCTTTCGATCGAGGCCTCAGGTGGTACCATATATGCCAACCTTTCGATCGAAGCCTCAGATGGTACCATATATGGTACCAGAAGCATAAACTGCTTTTAAAACAAAAGTTTCCCTAAGTCTAAGCCTGAGCTTGAATCTAAGTAAGCCTGTATTAACTATAAATGGTATAACTTGAGATCTCGGTTTTGTATGTTTTGAGACAGAGATTCTTGGATCGAAAACTCGAAAATTAAACTAAACAGGCTAGGTACATCCGGATTGCATTCACTAGGCATAGTTCAAGTACATTGTACAAGTCCATGTAGGCTTCGTTTCTTATATTGATACAGAAGGCAGTTAAAACAGGGTTCGTGCGGCTTTTGCATGGCAAAATTCTCTGACCTTTCTCTGACTTTTCCTATGACCAAAGTCAAAATTCCCTGACCAACCAGGGAGAGAAACTTTTGAAACATTGGTTTAAACGGCATTCTGAGGCTTAATGTTTGTTTAGTTTAAGTAGTAGTAGAAAGTCAGAAGTCCGATATTGAAACAGGGTGGTGTGTAAAGTTCTAACAGGAGCATTTGGTGGCGAGATGTTTCTGCTGCTATCAAATTTTTCCCTGACCAGACACCAAATTCCATGCTTTTCCCTGATTCCCTGACTTTTTTAAATTCCCTGACTTTTCCATGACTCCCTGATTTTCTAGGCCCTGACCATATACAATGTATGGTACCACCTGAGGCCCCGATCGATAGGGTACCATATATGGTACCGTTTCCATATATGGTACCGGTACCATATATGGTATCACCTGGAGGCCTCGATCGAAGGGGTACCATATATGGTACCACTTGAAGGTGTACCGGTACCATATAGATATGGTACCGTTTCCATATATGTGTACTGATACCATATATGTTGTTATTTCCCTGACTGAACAACAGTCACACTCACAACGTCACAACTATAATAAGCTAAAAAGTAAAAGCAAAAAAATGGAAAAAAGAATAAGCAGCAGTTAGCTACCGTAGTCGCTTAGAAAATCCGATGAAATCAGAACGTGCGCATCTTTCTTCATAAAGCGCCAGATTCAAACTTCAATTACAGGTTTATAAGTTTAAAAACGAAAAAGCAAACAGTACAGCATTTGATGTAGACAACAACAACTTGTTTCTATTCTCCATCTTAACTTTTTGTGTCTCTTTAGAAATGGCAATGTAAATTTCTGCTAACCAGCCGTTGCAGTGCGCTATCTATGACATCAGGTTAGACGTCATTCGATGTCATCAGCCATCGATTGCGCAACCGAGAGCTGCATTCATAGATAAAGGCGTCAATCCACCTTAGTGCTAAAGGCTGTCGAGCGAGATGCCTGACGACGACGACTGGCCCCAAAAATCGGTTCGCCGTTGTCGCAGGAAACCCCACACCAAGCTGCCTAAGCATTTCTCCAAATATGGACTGATTTTCAAGTCGATTGAGAGTGCTAGAGATCGACAACTGTGGCGGGACAGAAATGGCGTTTTCTACCCAGAAGAAAAGGTATGTTTGTTTTACAGCCTGGCATTTAACGCCGTTTATGGTACTACCACCGGACCCGTACGTGGAGGTCGTATTTATGGTGCCACTAGCCCAGGTACTGGTACCATATATGATGCCAGGTACCATAAACGGCGTTAAGTGCATGGCTATTCTATAGTTGTGTAGAAGGTTTTTACGTTTTGCTATTAGAAAAGTTAAGAACTATTATTTCAGCTGCACCCCAGTCTCTCTGCGGATCCGTTTGGAATTTACGAGACCAACTTTTGCTATTCGCTGAACAAAAGATGCAGATGGAAGTGTGTTCAGACTTTCCGCAAAGATCTGAAAACATTGCACGAGCAGAATTTTAACGACGCTCGAGTTTCGGCGCTGGAGGTCTACCAAGAAGGCGGATGGGCATCAGGCTGGGTGTCTGTTAACAGCTTTAGAAATAGATCGCGTGGTCTCGTTACTGCCTTTCACCAAGTCAATTCTGATGGGGCTGAAGTGCATAAGGCGTCCAAGAAATTTGCTTCACAAGTTGGTTGGCATTCCACTGATTTTACGAGTAGACTGCCTATTTAGGTAGAAAGTCTGTGTGATCGTCCAAAACCTCCTCGGCGCCGCCGCCGACGTAACGAACCTGCAGAAGCAGAGGAATTGGAATCTGATGACAATTTGCATGTACAGTATGTAGTACGTCGTCGCGTACCGGTGACTAAAGATTATCAGGCGTTCTACAGCTCTGGTACGACAGGTTCGATCGAATTAACTCATACTATAAAAAGTTCTGCAAAAACAGTGCGAGTGACGTATCCAGGATTTCGGAAAGGGAGGTGCAAAATTTTGAAAGTGCCTGGTTGGGCAGCGGCCGGTAAGAAAATTTAGCAAAATTTGCCCTTAAAAACGCGTTTAAAACGCATTCCAGACTTAAAATTAACAGAAATTACAAGTTTTAGTAGTTTAAAGTAGGCTGTAGGTTTAAAGTGGTTAGGCTTCTGCTCGACCAGGGCGAGAAAATTTTGAAAATTTGGCCTTCAAAAACGCATTTAAAAGGCATTCTGAACACAAAATAGACAGTTTTGGTGCACAATTCATTAGTTTTCGCTTATTTTTGACAGACTTTCTCTTGCTACCTCCATCGTAAACGGGGTGTACCCACCCTACACCCCCCTGGATACGCCACTGGTACTACCCACCCACAGTATTTGTGAGTAACGGTTTAAATGTACGTACACGTACATACGATCCTACACACGTATCCGAGATGATTCACCTGAATAACCTTTTTCTAATGCACGAAACATTGCTGTACTGCTCAAGCAGTTTGCTTTTAATAGCTGTTTTGACTACAGAATTGCAAGTTTTTATATGATTTAAAAACAGATCGGATTTCAGCCTGGTCTCGAAGGGAAAAGAGTGGCAGGCGTCTGAAACAAAGACAGGATATCAAGAGAGATTTGAAAGAGGATTTGTTCGACTTCTACAGAGAGAATTACGAATTTGGCTCGCCACAGTGTTCTTCTGATCAGTTGCCCACTCTTGCATCTTTCTTTCCACACAAAACGCCCAAACAGAAGAACAGACCCTGGCTTAAAAAGAAGGTTTTCGAGCTAAAACTTCATTGGTTAGTACTTACAGTTTTCCTGTTTTCAGCCTCCGAAAGTAAAGAAACCAAAGACAAAGCTGCAAACTGCCACAGAGCAGAAATTTTCTTCCACCCATCTTGTTAGCGCTCCGAAAACTTGGGAGCTTTCCGAGCCACAGAACCTTACAATCGGACATAGTGTTGAGGTTGAGAAAAGTCTGTTGGAGTTGACGCCTGGGTTTCTCACCTGTCAATGTCTTCCACGCCGATACGTTATTCCTGTGACCTCGTTTTGTGCTTCCATTGACTGTGATGATTTGATAATCATTGAACAAAACGCGCTTGATGAGATCAGGTACTTGTCCACAATTCTGTTGAACTCTTTAGGACTTATTTTTTAGAATTCGGTTCAACGGCGAACTGGGTCTTGCTCGAGAAAATTTGGACTGCGTTGAATCGTTCGAAGAACTTTTTGAACAGATTGGCCGGAAAATTCAGTGGTAGAAAGAAGTTTATCCAGGAAAATGTATTGTATGTTGCTCACACTTCAGCACGAGTTCGGTGAAAAGAAACGCTTATACAATCAGAGACACAATACTGCTGTCATCGGAATTTTGTGGAAAGTTCGTAGCTGAAACTCGGCCAGCGGACGACAACGCACTTTTGTCCACCTTCGCCGAAACCGCCACCTCTTTGACTGAAAGCGACCACTCTAAAGCAACCACTTCTGATGAACAAATGGAATGCGGCATTTGCTATCGGGCCGCCTTTCTAGAATTGGACACCGTCTGTCTGCAATCGTGCCGACATCTTTTCTGCACGGACTGCTGGAAATGCCACATAATCCAACAAATTGACAGCGGTTTGGTCCCGATTTGCTGTCCCGTCAGTTTGCTCTTTTATTCAAAAGTTTACCATGTACCTGCAGTACCCATTGTTTTAGCACTTCGGTTGTTCGGTAAAACTGGACTTTGGTACACTACAGACACTGGTTCCGCTGGACGTTTGTAAAAAGTACGCCAATATGCTGAAAAACCGTTTCGTCCAGAGCAGCAAAGAGTTGGTCTACTGTCCTCATCCTCAGTGCGGAAGAATTCTGAAGATAAGTAAATCATGTGGTAAGTTACATAAAATTCACCAAGTAGGTATACCTATTTTACGAAGACTACGCAATGTAGTTGGTTGGGAAATGAGCAAACGGTGTAGAAATCGACCAATGTTTTTTAACTTTGTATGTTCTGATATTTTTAACATGAAGCATTATGTTTTCTGCGAAGAACTACTGCAAAAACATCTACGCTCAACTCTCGTGTGCAGTGCACAAAATTTGCAGTATCACCAACAAACAGGATATAAACAAATCTTGGAATTGCAGCTTTTGAGCTGCTCGAGAGTTTGTTTATCGTTTCAGCTGTCGGCGGAGCGAGATGTGTGTGCGGTCACATTTGGTGTGTCAAGTGCTCCAGTCCATTCCATTGGCCAGCTTCCTGCCAGCTGGCCGAACTGTACGTGAACAAAATAAGCGGAGAGGGCAGACTGTTGACTCCATCTCAAGTGGCAGCCGAGAATCAGCAGAACCAGGTGGAGGTGAAGCGCTGTCCGCTTTGCGATTTTCCGATGCAAAAGTCGGCTGGGTGCAATCACATGGTCTGCAAGTGCGGAGGAGAGTACTGCTGGGAATGTCTGACTGCCTGGACAAGCGGTAAACATTACGCTTGCAAAAGAGATAGCAACAACTTTGAGGTAACTGAAATCGATCTTGCAGTTAGTCCAGGTTTTAGCGATACAAAGTCTAACTTTTAGTCAGTAATAATGTTTGACGTCTACAAATTTGGGTTGAACTTTATGGATGCCCGTTCGTTCCTGCTAGCGGTTCACCATCGAGAAGAGAGATCTCCTGAAAAACTGAGAAGTTTGAGCAAGATTTCTTCGACCGAGTTTCGTGCCTGTTACAGACAAGTGAGACTATGGCCTTCCCTAACAAACACTGTAACTACGTACGAATTTGCAGATGCACTCAGTTTTGGAATTCACTTACGTCTGGTTGCACCGGGCAAAACAGAACAAACATCTCAGAAGTTACGCAAAAGTTATTTGGCACTTGGCCGACCGAGTCAACTTTGCCTTGTCCAACGCTCTCAAACAACACAACTGCGCCGGAGAGCACTTGAAGATCAGCTTGAACCTCTTCACACAAATGTGCTCATGCATTTTGGCCATTCAAAGCGGCAAATGGCTTCTCTCCATTAGCCCATTAGAAGTGACTCTGTTCGATATGCAAGAATGATCTGAACGTACGTAGTAGAGTTTTTAAATACAAGATTATCTGCTCGCCTTGCGTTCTTTACCTGCAAGCGACCTTTATCTACTTTTCAGTAGATAAAAAGGATTACGGAATCTAATCAAAGTGAGCAACAGTATTGTGGACAGCGTTTATTTACAACAAAATGATTGTAGGCATTTTCTTTCAACCGAAAAAACACTTTGGCCGACTGAGTCATAATAATAACTTAGGAGCACAGTGCATTCGGAGACGCAAATCAAAATCGTATTACACAACCCGCCTCTCAAAATCGCTAAATCATTGCTCAAAACACGGTACACCAGCGACGATGAAAACCCCCGTTGTTCACACAGATTTTATTTATACAGTACAGTACATCAGTCACGCTTTACCGTTAGCATTGCAGAAGTCCGCAAAACAGGAATTTAGGCTAACAACGCACCAGGAAACTGAACAAAGATTCTTCCCTTTTCCTGCGAAACCGGTTCAAAACCTGATATGCAGGGAATACCTATATTGCATCAGTGCCATATACCAATACAGGTTTGAGCTCGAAACGTATCGGCACCATAACATCTATGAGGTAGGCGGGAAGAAACCAATTCAGATTCCGTGTGCTGAACAGACGTGCAATGTGTATGGGCGGAGAGGTACAGAAAATTCCAGCCAGCCAGAGACGGCCCAGCCAAACCAAAAAAGAGCGGCAGCAGGTATTACAGAACAGGTCGGCTAATACGGCAAACAACGAACGGAAGAGAAGAACGCAACAAACCAACGAGCCTAATATCTCGGTCCTACAACAAATATTCAACTCGCAATTCTTAATTTCTTCTGTCTCTAGCCCGCCAACATAATAATCGACCGACAGACACGCACAAGAACACACCTCTCAGCCATACGCGGGCCGCAAAAATAGAGGTGTGGACCGCCAAATCTCTATAAAATTGCTCAAAAAGCCAGCCATCGGCCGGCGAGGGCGGGTCCATGTACGGTGTGAGAGAGAGTATTTTTGCACAACGAAAGCAACCATTATTATTAAAGTACATTAAAGAATGGAGGAGCCGGCGGGCCGACCAAACAGCGAAGATTCTGCCGAAGAAAAGAAAGAAAGAAGGTGCAGTCAGTTCCTCCCTGTTGTCCTTTTTATTTTTTCTTGCCCTGGTTGCGAGGCGGAGTGATCGGACGGCCGCTGTTCAGTCCGGCGTACTGGTACTTGGTCTTCTTCTCCGACGGCTTCAGGATCTGAAACCACCACCTCAATTGGCTTCACTTCACTCTACTCCGTTCGTAAGAAAGAATATCAGCCAGCCAAGACCAAGATTGGTGCTGTTCGGTCGCAAAAAGACAAATTCGCCGAACACCACCGTGAACATAAACAGCAGAAAGTAGTATCAGATTGACACTACGCGAACACTGCATGAGTAACCCGGATACACACCGCACCACCATACCCCCAACAGCTCCGGGCCGACCTTGGGGGGAGGTAGGGGGTTTCCTCAGGTGGGGGAGTTGAGGAGGGATTTCGCCCAGAGGGGGTCCAAAATTTGAAAAAGATCCAAAACGCCTGGAAATGCGCTTTTATCACGTTTTTTCAGTAAAATCGCTATTTTAGCTGCCAACTCTTTAAAGCTAAAAACAAGCAAAAAATGACAAAAAGAGCTAACAAAACCCCCGATTTCTCTTAAATACCAGCAGTGGAAACGCCAAATTCGGTTTCCAAAGGCCTTTCAAGCGAATTTTAGGCTAAAATTAGTGATTTCTGAGTCAGTTTGCTAGGGGGGTAACCCCCTAACCCCGTAGTACATGATTGCGCACCACACCAACCAGTCGTACTCAACCTACGTAATTTTATAAAACACATCAGTCATACTTTGTTGAGGACGAGTGGAGTTTGTGTTCGGAACTTAAAATTTTGTTCGCCTGTAGGCGCATTCGCAAAGGATAGCTACTGTTTCAACGTTCCTACATAAAACAATGGTAAGATAGAAGCCGCTATGATGTCTGATCGGCAATGCAAATACAACCAAAATACTTCTTAGACGATTAGACTATAGGTGGCAGCAGAATTGCATTTTATTGTGCAGTTAGATTTGCATTTCAGGTAGCAGTCCCTTCTTTCTGTCGGCCACATGTGGTCTGGCCAAATAATCTACGGCAATAAAGAGATAGGTGGCCGGCCGGCCGGCCAAGCTGGCAATAAAAAACAAAGAGCCTATGAGCGATATGCAATTGTGCATTAATTGCGAGCCAAGCCAAAGCCAGAGCGAAGGGAGAAAGGAGAGGAGGCAATCAGATTCGGCAGGCAGTCCCTCCTTGCCTGCAATCAACTGACTGGCCGGCCGACGACAAAAAAGGCCGTTGATCGATTTGGAGGCTTTCTTCTGCTACCTGAGCTCTAACTTATTCACCAGTCAGTCAACCCAACCACCCACCCCACTCAGATTGCTCCAGAATCAATAATACACGCACACTCCTATTTCCAGAGTCACATGGTCGGTCAGTCGACACGTACCTGGAACGAACACATCAGCGACTCGTCGACAGACATCATGCCGCCGGCGTTGTCGAATTCGCCGCAGTAGTTGGGCGCACTGAACAAAGTGACCAGCTGCCGTTTCGCGAAGAATTCGTAGCCGTCCTCCACCACCTCAAACAGATTCACTTCACAACGCAATACAGTCAGCTGCAGCTAAACACGCCTTTCTGTACAAACTATCTTCCATCGGCCTTCTTGCATAACAGTCAGGCAGTTAATGGTACCGACACCGTATATGACTGCGGGGGTCTGGAGACGTGGGGGTCCCAAAAAAGTCCAAAAACGCCCATTTTGCCTTAAATAAGCGAAACTTCTCTCCGTCCGGGAGGGGTGGGCGAGGGGGCATGCACGGACGAGTGGGGTATGGGCCCGCGAGGGGGTAAACCCCCTTACCCCCGGACCATGTATGCGCCAAAACCTAGAATTTGGGATCATACCCCCGCCGGCGCCGGACCCCCTTTGACGGACGACCTGTTGGCACCACCATATATGGCACCAGTAACATAGACGGGGTTTAGTGCCTGACGGTATAATCAGTGTCTGCATGGAAACAGAAACTGATAGCCCGACACCACCTCAAGTAAGAACAGGCTAAAAGCGCTCAGAAAACCAACCGGCCTCAGCTGAAAAACAGCTAACTTCAGTTGTTCTAGAGAAGATTTAATAATTTCACTGTCTGAATAGGAAGCAAAAATGGAGTGCTATGTCATTCATTCGTCAAATCGCTATAAAATTGCCAAGTCCTGAAAAAATCGCCAAATTCTTCGGCCGAGGGAGGGGTAAGCCCCAGGGTATGTAGGGCCAATTTTTTAAATTTCTTTTTACAATTTCAGCATACTACATGGGGTCGGCGGATTCAACATATTCACGCTGTGCACTCAGGTGAGCTGTGAGTACTGTTGGCAAGTCCGACTTGAACCTGGACTTATTAATAGGTTTTTAACCTGAAATCTGTGGACTTGAACCTGAACCTGAACCTATTTTATTTCAGCCGGACTTGAACCTGTTTCGTTTTACTGGACTCACTCAATAGGTTCAAAATTTGAGTGAAAATTTAGGCAAAATTTGTCAAATTTTCGGTTGGATTACAGAATATTTTCATGATTTATTGTTTTTACACCGATTTTTCAAACTGAATGTGCGAGAAAACGAAACTACTGCCCCATAAAATGTGGTTTTCGTCTTTCATTACTAGTAGACGGGCTTAAATAGCTCAGAAAAAGTTGCGATCAGTGCAAAATTTCAACAATTCTTGAAATTATCAGTGGACTTGAACCTGAACCTATTGTCCAGGTTTTTTAGATGGTGGACTTGAACCTGGACTTGAACCTGAAATTTCGATGTTGGACTTGACTTGAACCTGAACTTATTTTTTTAACCCCGGACTTTCCAACACTAGCTGTGAGTAACTAAAGAGTACAAAAACGAATATAATCGTTAAACGAAAAAAATCAAAAACGCTGCAAAAAGTCCGAATGGTAATTCCGAATTTGCCAACAATTATGAAAAAATTGCAACCAAAAACCGGTCCAGCCGGTCAATTTTTGCACTCTGCACTTCGTATTAAGAGCGACAGTCCCCCGGTCTGCAAGCGTCTACCAAAGCTGATTTTTAATCCGTCTGACTTGCGGTTTTTAGTCGGTTCAACATCTCTACGGCGTTCAGGCGACCGGAAATTTTCAATTAAACTAAACCCACCGCCCAGTCAAATCGATATTAGAAAAAAAACCGGAGAATCCGGGCGCACATAAAACAGTCTCAGGGTTGCCGTTAATTGAGAATGAGCGAAAAAAAAGAAATGCGTGTGGTGGACGCGTTGCGGAGTCAATCACTCCCCTTTCACGACTTCCGGTTCTATCTGAGAACAGCCAATCGATAGACACCGACTGACTACTGGACGGCTCGCTCTCTTACGTCACACACACTTCTCCCCGGGCCGCGTGCCACTTTAACGCACATTACACCAGCGCATGACTTCCATCTTATTACGCCTCTCTCTCGCGGTCCCACCGTATTAACCTATCGGACGTATTAGGTAGTACCTGATGGGCTCTGCATATGAGGTCCAAATCGTGGCGATTAAGAAATTTGGCCACAACGTCGGGTCCGAACGTGAAGGAGACGCCGCGGTCGTTCTCGCCCCAACCCGTCACGTCTTTGTCCGGGTCTGACCAGAGCAAATCACACAGCAAACCTGTAACTCAGCTCTCTTCTAATTATATCACACTCAACTGGACCGCTAATTAATCAACAGGGGAAAGAATTTGACAGAGGTTCGGTCAGCTAGCAACCGTTTAGGTAAGGTTGTCTGGGCTCTGTCTGACAGTCAGAGGGCAACAAATTCTACCATACATGTAACAGGGGGTCTGCCCCCACCCGATTTTCCTGGCAAGCAATTTTTAGAGAAAATTTTTTGCAATTTTTTTTTGCAATTTCAGACACAAAAATTGCCAAAATCGCCTGTAAAACAGCATTTTTTAGCTGTATTTCAGACCAAATTAGCATTTTTTTGACGATTTTTAGCCCAAAATTGCGATTTTTGAGCGGTTTTTAGTGCGCACCACTCCCAAAATTTGGGTTCACACCCCCGACTGGCGCCAGACCCCTCCCCTTCGGCGAATGACCTGTTACATGTATGCTGCACTACAAATACCACTTATACCAACCAACCTAGCTGGCCACATTTTAAAACCCGCCCTCTCTAATTATATCTATTAGTCAGCGTCCGATCAAACGAATGCCTCCAAAACGCTCAGAAGATCGATTTAGAGCGATTTTTGCGATGCCAGCGAGGATAGCAAAGAAGGAAAGCGTCGTAAGCTACCAGTGTCGGGTACGTCGGTGGGGCGCATGATCCGTCTGATCTGCTCCATGCTCTGCAGGTCGGGCGACAGACCGCCGTGGCAGCAGAAAATCTTCTCGTCTATGATTGCCGCGATAGGCAGACAGTTGAAGCAATCGGTGAAAGTCTTCCATAGCTTTATACTGAACCTTCGCTTACCTGAAAATAATCGCCCAATTTTAGGCCCGTTCTATGAGTGTCCTCTTATAATTTTGGTTCAGATTTCAACTCCTCTCATGTAGGATTATGTTGTTAAACGTATGTCCAAAACACTATTGTCATTTAAATAAAACCCGGTCCAACCTGACAGGACCCACCATGCCCGAGGAGGCGCTGTATAAGTTTGTTAGCATTTGAATAAGCTGTTTCAGAATTGGGAACAGTTTCGTTCTAAAGTTTGCGTGAAACGCTTCGTGTACCACAAATGTACTTGCATTCTTTGGTTACTTTACTTGCTTTACTTTACTTGCTTTTCAACACAATAGCCGAGAGACTTAACTTTTCGGCCAATTCATTGGCAGTGCATTTAGTTTAGGTAGAGACGACACAGGTTCTTACAAAAAGCGCCTCAACACACACACCACTCAAAAGTCAAATTAGAGGCTCCGGCACTAAAAACAGACTTTAAACCGCGCCGCCGACTGAGAAAAAAACGACAGCCGGTCGGCCGGTCGGTGGGTGGGTAGCTGAGAGACGTAGAACGTACATTCGTCGTAAAATCCGTAAATTCTGTTGATCGAGGCGCACTCGTGGTTGCCGCGCAGGAGAAAGAAGTTCTCGGGGTATTTTATTTTGTAGGCCAGCAAGAGACAGATAGTCTCCAGCGACTGTTTGCCTCGGTCCACGTAGTCGCCCAGGAACAGGTAGTTGGCGTCTGGCGGGAAGCCGCCGTACTCGAATAACCTCAGCAGATCGTTGTACTGACCGTGGATGTCTCCTAAACACACCTTCATTACTACTGGTGGCCTCTTAAAAACTGATTCACATTAGAAACCGTGCCTGCACTGACAAATTTTTTTCGTGTAATGTCTGTCTTGTGCCGATAGTTCATCGAGGTAGCGATCGACCGGAACCAGAAGCTTTTAAAGGATGTTTAATGATTCAATTTTGAAATTTGATTTGAAAAATTTTCGCATATTTAAATATCCTCCTGCCTCCGAGACCTCCAGATCCTTCTCAGGATTTTTCCGGCCAATGTATGCGTATCGGTCGGCATCATACTTTATTAGAGTGCGAAACAACATCTGACACTACTGACCAAAAACTAAACAAGAAAAGCAGAGTTTTAAAGGTCCCTGCCTAAGTCAGGAGAAGTTAAAATTAGTGATAAGCAAAGTCTGCAAACGTCATGGGGCCACAGGACCCAAACGCGTAATCACATAACTTCGGTTGATACTAGATGGTTGCCCTTTTAAAATCGGTCTTATCTCTCCAACTTCGCTTACGTGTGCAACTGACAGAAAGAAAGCACGCACGCATCAATTTTGATGCTAATAAAAGTGAAAGGAGTGCTGCATTGGTAAGAGTAGAGAAAGACAAGAACTAACCACAGATTTTGAGAGGGGCTTCTAGCTCTAGTAGAATTGGCTGCGATAGGAAAACCTCCCTGGACTTGTGGCATAGAGTCTTGATTTCGTTCTCTGTCATTGGCACCGTTTTGCCCGGTCTGCACCCTCGCACTGAAACACCAACACTGCTTCATATGACGTCACACGCACACTGCATTGCGAGTCAGCAAAATAACATGCTTCTTTCTTTCCGTGTAACAGTTGGCTCAGCCCTCACCAGCTAGGGAGCGGAAAATAAGCACTAAACCTTCAGTACATGCATGCTTGCATGGCGTGTTCTAGTTTCCTCCGTTCCACTTTTCCTCCGCTCATATTCCAGTTTATCCGTTTTGAAATCTTAGCATTACATTACTTACTGAATTTTGGTTCTTACGCTAACTGCATTAGGCTCATACGTTAGAAGGACGCGTCTTATTTCAATCCAACTCCCTGCGACACGTGGCTTATTGGAGTGCAGAGCTTATTGGAATTAGTTGGCTTATTGGAATGAACAATAGATTTAGTTTTGCACAATATTTATTTTCTATTTGAATTTCTTTAGTAGGCCAATATTTTATAATGCAAAATTGAACTTCGAACTTTATTTTGTCGCCCAAGCAAGACAATATGTTAGTAAGTGAACTGCGCAGAAAGAGTGTTAGTGGGCAACAGGATGCACAATGTCGACAAAGAACGATGCACCTTTTACTGAAACAGGAGGAAGCCCGAAAGATTAATTTTGTTTATTGACTGTCGAAACTGACCTACACCGCTTTTTGACTGAAATTGTAATATTTATGCTAATAAGCTAGCCATAACTATTTCCGATCTGCTGGTAACTCTTTGCTGATCTCCTCGCAAGCAATACCTCAATGACCCTCAATCAGCCATCAGAAAGACATAATTATCCATTGTCCTGATGGGGTAGTGACGTAACAATAAGCGTTGGATATCATACATGTACCAGGTACGGGCCGGCGTGGGAGGAGGAGAAGAGAGGAGGGGGGTTCCGTCTAGTCCGGAGTAGAGAGGGTTTCGTCCAGAGTGGGTTCCCTCAGGTGGGCGGAGCGAGGGAGGAGGTTTCGTCCAGAGTGGGTTCCCTCAGGTGGGCGGAGCGAGGGAGGAGGTTTCGTCCAGAGTGGGTTCCCTCAGGTGGGCGGAGCGAGGGAGGAGGTTTCGTCCAGAGTGGGTTCCCTCAGGTGGGCGGAGCGAGGGAGGAGGTTTCGTCCAGAGTGGGTTCCCTCAGGTGGGCGGAGCGAGGGAGGAGGTTTCGTCCAGAGTGGGTTCCCTCAGGTGGGCGGAGCGAGGGAGGAGGTTTCGTCCAGAGTGGGTTCCCTCAGGTGGGCGGAGCGAGGGAGGAGGTTTCGTCCAGAGTGGGTTCCCTCAGGTGGGCGGAGCGAGGGAGGAGGTTTCGTCCAGAGGGGGTTCCCTCAGGTGGGCGGAGCGAGGGAGGAGGTTTCGTCCAGAGTGGGTTCCCTCAGGTGGGCGGAGCGAGGGAGGAGGTTTCGTCCAGAGTGGGTTCCCTCAGGTGGGCGGAGCGAGGGAGGAGGTTTCGTCCAGAGTGGGTTCCCTCAGGTGGGCGGAGCGAGGGAGGAGGTTTCGTCCAGAGTGGGTTCCCTCAGGTGGGCGGAGCGAGGGAGGAGGTTTCGTCCAGAGTGGGTTCCCTCAGGTGGGCGGAGCGAGGGAGGAGGTTTCGTCCAGAGTGGGTTCCCTCAGGTGGGCGGAGCGAGGGAGGAGGTTTCGTCCAGAGGGGGTCCAAAATTTCGAAAAGCTACAAACGCCTGGAAATGTGCTCTTAGCTCGTTTTTCTCTGTAAGGAGGTTAAAAATCGCTATTTTAAGCTGCTAAATAGCGTGTTAGCGTTAAAAGCAAGAAAAAATGATAAAAACGACTTCCTAAAACACCGATTCCTCTTACATATGAACAGCGGAAACGCCAAATTCGGTTTACAACGGCTTTTCAAGCGAATTTTAAGCTAAGAATTAGTGATTTCTGAGTCAGTTTCTTAGTACATGAGCCCCTACTAGTACTAAACCTGAATGTTTGGGTCGGTGGTGAGGGGGGTTGGCCTTTCTAGATAGTGGGTAACCCCCAAGTCTGCTGCATTTATGCTGGATAAAAATCCGGAGGGGGTCTGGAGACCTCGGGGAGGTGGGCCCCGAAAAAAGTTAAAAAAAAGAACGTTTATTTTGCTTATTTAAAGCGAAAATTTTCTCCATCCGTGAGGAGGGTCGGGGAGGGGCATGGCCGAGGGGGTATGGACCGGCGACGGGGATAAACCCCCTCACCCCCGGCCCATATGTATGTACTCACCAACCGTTAATCGGTCTTAATTACGCAACCGGTCAACAAGGAAAGTCGGGAATTAGTAATTCCTTTGCTCTCTGTAATTGTACCACTACCACACTGTGCCAAACATCTGCTAAGCATTTATACTAACTCGTTTTACAACCGAAAGCTAATTTTACTGGAAACTGGTATATTATATGGGGGAGGAAAGTGGAAAGGATTAAACTGGAACGCAGGAAAGTGGACCAAACCGCTTGCATAAACCCTACTTAGAATCTATTAGAACTGTAACCCACCAACAGAAACCGGAACAGCCTAAAACTAAAAGAAAGCGAAATTTTAAGGCTGGTCTGAAGAGATGAACCAGTAGGCAAAGGCAACATGAGCGTTTACCTTCAAGAAGTCTGGAGATCAGATGATCCACGTTGAAATCGCCGTCACTAGACATTTTGACTACACACCAAGCGCTGGGCAGAAGAAGGCTAAGTCTAGCCGGAAAACAACGCGAGGTTAAGTGAAGAGTCCGTCGAAATCACTCGTTATAAACAGCAGCCAAGTTAAGCACGGCCGACACGGTCGATATTTATCGGTAATCCCGACGAAATGCGGAAATTGCACACACAGTTGGGCAGCTTTCTTGGAGCTTACTGCGCTGCTCTTGTCCAAATATAAGTTGCTATTCTAAAAACTAAAGACCAACGTTATCGATACGTTTTTAATTACATAAACAAAAAGTAATAAAGCAGAATACAAATCTTTTCAGGTCTAAGGACTAAAATTTCTCCAAAGTTGCAAGAACATTTTCGCTATGTATTTTCGGGTGCTTCCTCTTAATTGGATCTGTTAAATACACATCGGTCCGCTCGCACCAGGCTTACTCTCACAATAAAAATTATATGCTTAAATTACAATGTAAACAGCTTAACAGGGTTCGCACAGATCACGGACTTCCTCCAATTTCCCAAACCATGAGAGACAAATTGCTTGGCTTTCATACATGTAACAGGTCATCCGCCGAAAGAGGAGGGGGTTGAGGGTCTGGCGCTGACCGGGGGGCGGTGAGTCCAAATTCTAGGGAGAGATTGGGCACAAAAAAACGCTTAAAAATCGCAATTTTTCGGTAAAAATTCGTCAAAAATCGCAAATTTGGGCTGAAATACAGCTAGAAAATGTTGCTTTACAGACCATTTTGGCAATTTTTGTGTCTGAAATTGAAATAAATCGTAAAAGTTC
The DNA here is from genome assembly GCA_030248155.1 of Sabatieria punctata. Classification (NCBI taxonomy): domain Eukaryota; kingdom Metazoa; phylum Nematoda; class Chromadorea; order Araeolaimida; family Comesomatidae; genus Sabatieria; species Sabatieria punctata. Next base: position 53,542 of record JASANB010001366.1, read on the forward strand.
GCTCTAAAATTGCTTTTCAGAAAAATCGTAGGGGGTCGGAAAACTCGTCTCGGGGTCCCCATTCAGGGCATCTGGACTAAGTGAGGGGGGGCAGATCCCCTGTTACATGTATGGTTGGGGGTCTGAGCAAAAATTCCAGGGGAGGGGGTTGGGTAGTAAAAACGCTTAAAAATCGCAAAAAGTCGCAATTTTTGGCTAAAAAATCGTAAAAAATCGTTAGGGGTACTTTATATTTGGCAAAACAGCCCCCCGGCGTGTTCTATGCTGATGTGGTGATCATTAGACTCGTCAAGCGAAGGGCTTTTAAACGATATATATCTAACATGACACGACCATCTTGAAATTTTTAGCAAAAAAGTAATCGATAAAACTTGTTTCTTTACAATAAATTATGATCATTAAAAATATTAATTTCTGCTTGGTTCGGTTCCTTATTCCCCACAGCTACACCTGCTGGTCCCACAATTCCACACATGGGCCGGGACGATTCACCCTCGCTATCAAAACCACCCCAGGGTCGTCCATAACCCCAGCCGAAAAATGCTTGCATTTGACCCCCAAAAACCTCATACTAATGCCTCTCATCTCATACCACCAGACTTTTCGGAAGTGCATGTCCCACCCGTCTCTCCTTACTTCGGTAACTACTCGTCACCAAAGGTACCTTACCCACCCACCACCATTATCCCCACAGTTGAAAATATTGTTAAAAATTTGTACACTTTCACAGAGATTTTTGGTCACTATTAAAAGTACCGGACTTCAAGTCCCTCCCCGAGATTTTTCCGGTCCTTAAAAATTACTAAATTGCTACTAAATGTAAATAATACTACATACGCATACCGGTACTTTGCGGTATTATTATTTTCCGCTACACATAGTCATACGGCATATACTTAGGCATACCGGATAATTATTTACTGTATACCAAGGCTGTATACCTAGGTTTATTAAGTTTTTAGTTGAGAAATCACTATATTTTTATGCCAAATATAAAACATTTTTGGGCTAATTCTCCTTAAAAACCCTTCTCTATTTATTAGTATTAATAATAGAATAATTAATTGAACTGGCTGGAGCTCTTTGGCTGATTTATTCAAATCAAAGCGTTCGATTTTTTCCAAGTAAAATTTTAGTGCTTCTGTTTTTCGAAAAATTGCTCAAACATCTTAACAACTGAAACCTTTTAATTAGATCTATCAACAAAGTCGAGATGAGAAGTTGATAAAAATAATGACTCAAAAATTCCAACTTTCTTACATATGTGCGGCAGTTAGTAGTTTACGCACCGTACGCACCGTTCGCACCGTTGCGCACCGTACGCACCGTTACGCACCGTTCGCATCAGCAGCGACCCCAATTGGGCGTCGATATTTCGGAGTGGTGAATTTGCTTACATCGTTCAGAGAACCGTTCTATTTCAGCTTGCATTAAAACAGATTACGCGTTTTGGTGGAAAAGTAGCTGGTAAATCAGCTTGTATTAAAATTTTAAAAGAAAAAAGCGAAAATAATCACGTTGGTCACGGCGGCCCCGGCACCCATGGAAGTGATGTGTTTGTGGGTTCGAAACCTGTTGAGGCGATGGGAAATAGTGGACACAAAGCCCAGCCCAACCAGATCAGGTGTAGCTGGGGGGAATTAGGAGCCGATCCCAAACAGAAACTAATGTGTTTAATGATCATAATTAAGTATAAATTAACGATTTCTATCGATTATCGATTATTTTTTTGGCAAAGTTCCAAAATTTCAAAATCGTCCAAAATGGTCATGTCATATATCATTTGAAAGCCCTTAGCCTGGCGAGTCTAATGATCACTAAATCAGAATAGGGAACGCCCCGGGGGCCTGTTTTGCCAAATATAAAAGTACCCCTAGAGACGCATCAGTATAGGCACACTTCGGAGGGCCTGCTTTCCAAATATAAAAATACCCCTAGTGGGACGCATCAGTATAGGCACGCTCTGGAGGGCCTGTTTTCCAAATATAAAAATACCCCTAGGGGTATGCATCAGTATAGGGCTCGTTCCGGAGGGCCTGTTTTCCAAATATAAAAATACCCCTAGGGGTACGCATCAGTATAGGCCTCGTTCCGGAGTCGTATAGTCATAAGAAAGTTAATTAATTAGTATATAGTCCATTTCTGACCTTCCCTGATTCCCCCCCCAGCTACACCTAACCCGCCCAACCCAGGCCGTCGAAAGTCAGCAATGGCAAGTAGATAAATGGGGACCAAACCGGCGCTGTCTTGCACCCATCCACCCAAAAGGGGAGGGTTGTTGTTAAGGAGGCTGCCGGTCCTTCTGCCTCTTCCTGCTCTATAGCAGTTGGCTACTCCTAGTCCGAAAGGACAAAAAGTTACAACAACAAAATAACAATTCGACCGGACATGCAATGCAGCGGAACCACAGACAGCATCACCAATATCGAGTTTGTCCTTGGTGTCAGCCATGAAGTAAAAACATTTGGATTGTTAGTTTAGTTTAATGGTTGCCCCATCAGCGAAACCCTTCAGGTCCAATTTTTCGGCCAATCATTTCCCATTTTGGTACTATGTCAATCAGAAAAGGTGCCGAGATGACACGTTTTTGCCTGACACAATTGAGACGTTTAGCGATGGGTGACAAACACACCGCTTCCATGGGTGCCGGGGCCGCCATGACACACGTGATTATTTTCGCTTTTTTCTTTTAAAATTTTAATACAAAATACAAGCTGATTTTCCAGCTATTTTTCCACCAAAACGCGTAATTTGTTAATGCAAGCTAAAATAGAACGGTTCTCTAATCGATCTAAGCAATTTCACCGCTCTGAAAGATCGGCGCCCAATGGGGGTCGCTGCTGGTGCGAACGGTGCGTAACGGTGCGTACGGTGCGTAACGGTGCGAACGGTGCGTACGGTGCGTAAACTACTAACTGCCCATATGTGCTATTGGCACGTGTCGTCTCAACGCCCCTGAGCGGGCGCGCATTCGCAGGCAGCCCGCGGCGCAGCACAGGGCAGCAGAGATTCGAGCGGAAAATTCAAAACAGCTTGCGCGGCCGACCGCCGCACCTCTGCTGTGCTGTGCTGATTGCTTGCTGCCTTGCCTGCTTTGCTACACCTTCCTTTTGTCCACGCGCCGTTGAGACCTACCCGCTCACCGTTTGCTTGCTGTGCCCACGCAACTTTTGTCTGCCAGCCGACCAATACAGTGCAATGTCACTATTCGAGCGCTCTTTTCTTCTCTCTTCCTTCTACACACCAAGCGAGACGGACTTACTCGGTGCTACATATAGAAACAAGTAGTGATGAGCTCGCCGCAGAATTTCAGATTACCGCACGGTCAAAGCTGAAAGCTAAAGGTAAGGGACCGGCAAAGAAATTATTTGCAGGCGCAATTATGCTGGTGGCTGTGATTAGTTCATGCCATTTTCGTTTTCTTTCGTTCGGCTTGCTGTAGCGACCATGTATCTTTCTCGTTCTATGCAGGGTGGTGACGTTGGATGCGGTCGAAGTTTCATCACATAAATGGAGTTCAGCTACAGAGCAATCTGTTCCACGCCTTGGCTTGCCTGTGCGAGTTGACTGGGCCTCATTCGGTGCGAACAATTTTGATGTCAGTAGCGGATTGTGCTGTTGTCAACACAGTAGTGCTCGCCGAATAGATAAGACTTTCCTGACTTAACTGCTACTGTACGTATTTGTTCGTTTATTGTGTGTATGCAAACGGTGCTGATTCTGGTCGCTCTGCGTTAGCTACTAGTTAGAGACCGGCACGGGCCTCCCGGCAGAGAATTTCAGCCGGGCCGAGGGTGAAGGAAAAAGCTGTGTAGAGTGCAATAAAAAAGGTAGGATTCTTGATTCTGGATTATCATTAAGCTTTGGTGCATTGTTAGAAATGCTTCTATTGTACTGTAGTACTGGCTCAAGCGATTTTGCATGAATTTTTGGGGATTTTAGCTTTCCGGGGCCGGGCCAAAGGCGGCCGGGCCAAAGGCGGCCGCGCAGGTCTCTACTACTAGTGTGCAAATGTTGTGTGGTGAGTAATGTAGTGGCTCAACAAATTGAATACAGTCATTCACGCCATAGCCGATTCGCTGACCTACATGCGGCAATACAGCAGTGGAAAAATGTAGCTGAAACGTATTGTAGTATGACATCAAGAGAGCTGTATGGACACACTCTGACTTGTTCCTGTTGTGGCTACGTTTCGTTTTGTTCCTTTTTAGTACGTAGAACAGTGGAGATAGCGGCCGGAAGGCAGGTTGAGGTGCCTAAGAGAGGTTTTGGAGTTTTGGTTAAACATTTTTAAAGTTCAAATCCTGATGCGTCATCGTGTCCCCAGTGAGGCTGCTTTCGAAAATTGCATGAACGCCGCAGTGCATTTTATCAACACGGCTTCAATTTGATGTGACGGGGGATCGACCTGGAGACGGCTGTGGCGGTTGCAGACCACAAAAGTCTTTCAGGGGGCTGACAGTTTTATCTGACTCCAAGTACAGTCGAATACAGCGGTTTGCCAGAACTTAGGCGCTGCCAAAACTTAGGCTTATCTGGGAACAACAATAGCCAAAACTTAGGCTCGCTAGTATAACAAGGTTTGCCAGAACTTAGGCGATGCCAGAACTTACCGGAGTTTTCCACTTAGTATCCCAGGGGATATAACACGGAAAATCACGTTTCTGAGTGAAAACATTGTCGCCAGTTAATATCCCAGGGATATTAACTGGACAAAGCCATGGGATATTAACTGGAAACAGCATGGGATTTTAACGGTAACAATGTTTTATCATAGATTACAGTATGCATGTGTGAAGAAAATCATTACAAATTTGACATAAACATTGCCGCCAAGTAATATCCCATGGGATATAAAGCGGAAGAATGGTCCATGTAATATCCCAGTGGGATATTAAGTGGGGTGGGATAGTAAGTGGAAATCTCCGGTAGGCTTCTTAGCACAACAATAAACAAATCAATCCATCATTCAATTATCCAATAATCCAATATTCCAATAATAATATCACTGGTAGGCGCGCTACTTATATAGTACAAGAGAAAGTTCTAGAAGGTTCTAGAATTTGACGTCATATTACATCATACGCGCCTATATATACAATACACAAAAAGTTCTAGAAAGCCCCGCCCACCAGCCAATAGGGGGCGAGATACAGAAAGTTCTAGAAGCAATAAAGGCGCGCCTATACTTTGTACAGAGAATGTTCTAGAAACACGCACCGACACTAAAGAAATAGGCCACGCCCACTGAACTGCGCGCCATCCAATCAGCAACCTACTATATCCAAAGTCTATGCCACCCCACTCTAGGCCGATAACTCGTGAGTGTTCACGATAACGGCCCTACGCGATCAGACTCGCATCAACACTCGCCGGTCGACGTTTTTCGATACGATTATGAATAGGTCTTTAAGTGTTAGGGACGAACAAGGCGAGCACGCACAAAAAGTGGACCTATTATTGATTTGATTGCGTGGGTTGGCTGGCTGACTTTGGCACATGTTGCAAGGCTTCGCGCTTAGTCGGCTGCGGGCGCTCGTTTGAATTTTCCGCTCGAATCTGTGCTGCCCTGTGCTGCGCCGCGGGCTGCCTGCGAATGCGCGCCCACTCAGGGGCGTTGAGACGACGCGTGCGTAATGTTGAATCGGCGCAAAAATAATCGGCGCAAATCGAAATCGACGCAAAATTTTCAGTCATTGCATGAACATCTAAGATACGGTAGCCAGCTCGAAATTTAAATTGTAAGGCGTTCTTTTTCTAAAACATCAGGGCCAAGCTATTGCAAAATCCGACTGCCTTCGACAAGCTTGATTATGCTGAGTCGGTGCGTTCGATGAGGGTAGCCTCTTCAGTGGGAGGGGGCGCTCGTTCGATTGCCATGGAGGACTCATGGGAAGACCGTCTTCCCAAACCGGCGCAACCCTACACGCCAACACTGATGATCCGCCCCTATCGGAAACAGGCGACCGATCCGAGGATTTGGACCCGATGGGCAGACAGACGTGGGGCAACGAGGCATGGGCGACTTAATCACGGAAATCCAGCACGAAGCGACCATGCCGCTCTCGATTTTGCTGCCAGACACCGTCTTAGAGGCACCTTATTTGGTGCCCATGGTCAAGCGACATTTACTACAACTGTGCAATGCCACTGCCTTTCCATACAGATGATAGCCAGCTCGCGAAGGAGCTCGATGATCTGACACAACCACGACCGCTGTTCCATCATGCGCCGGGAGATGAACCCTATGGGACAGCCTTGCCACCGTTCTCTGACGATATGCTGTAAGCTATGCTAACGCGCAGTGGTTCAGCACTCTAACGCTAGACCACCCTCATCTCAGCGCCCAGGTCATCAATGAGACGCGGCTTCAACAAAACAGCGCCTTGTCACCCAGTTTGGTAAAGGTGCCGGTAGCAGCAACTGGATGGTACAAGTCGCTATGGAAGGAATTCGTACGCCAGACAGTAGTGACACTGCCACTACCCGGATTGACGCTACAAACTGAGACACTCCAGAAAAGAAATGCGCCAGAAATCGAGGGCACCTACAGAGATTTTCTGGCAAGCCGCATGGCCCTACCGTCACAGGTCGGGCTCCTCGTGGGACAACTTGTGGCCACTCTCTTGCCATTTGAGCCGGACGCTATGCCGTCAGCAGCGCTTCTGCAAACGCTGTTCCCGGAGGCAGACATGGGCTAGCATTTCGGCTGAGGGGGGTAGAATTTCCAATTCCTGAGAAGGGCTGAGGGGGGTAGGAGCGCCTGAGGGGGGGCTGAAGGGGTGGTAAGCCAAAAAGTCCGATTTTTGGCTAAAATCAAGGGTTTTTTGCTTATTTTTCATTAAAATAAGCCAAAATAAGCTATTCTGAGCTCATTTACACCTAATCCAGGCATATTTTTATCATAATTTTTTACACAAAATTCTTCCGAAAAATTCCTGAGGGGGGTAGCGGCCGGCTGAGGGGTAGGTCAGAGCCTGAGCGGGGTAACCCCCCTCAGCCCCCCTTTGCCAATGTCTGCCCGGAGGTGTGCTATGCCAATGGAAGACAACCTATCAGCTTGATGCCGGTACCTTGGTGCCTGCCAAAGAAACTGGCCGGAATGGACCTCACCTGGAGACGCTATGAGAAATTCCAACTAGCGATGGCCCAATTGGTCATCAGCAATCCGTTCATTCATCCACACGGTCTGGCCTAACTCTACCTGATGGGACTAGGAACACTGGTGATGCTCACCTTGCTGAGACATCGTGTGCTGGGAGCCGTCATGGAGGCCTATGGAGCTCAGAAGAAGACCACAGGAGGACCACCACCTCTGCCACCCGTGTCTACCGAACACGTAGAACTGCTTGCTGAAATGTTCAGTTGGTACTTGTCTCAGATTCGACTGTTCCATGGAGTGATGCAGCTATGCGCCGAACACAACCTGAGGGACAGCAAGAGACCACCGGATGCAAACTTGCTACCCTACATCTCTAGCAAACCACCGGAACCACTCGGACACGAGGAGCAGCTAGCGTTGATAGACCTGGCTGACGACACCGCCTATGTCATCATTGAGCAACCCTATTTTGGACCCACTCTCCACTTGGAAGATGGGAGTCACATGGCCGCTGGACAAAATCTCGCTGCTTCTATAAAACCTGGAGTACAGACGAAGCATCGTGCGCAAAGCTACCAACACTTTAGACAACAACGGTTCATACCCATGTTTGGATGCTTTCCGCCGGACCGAAAAACGCCACCTTGGTCGATGCTAATGGATGCCGCTTTCAGTCCCCGGTTGGGAACGGGTTGGGAACTGCTCAGGTGCCAATCGTACCTACTGGTTCGAGAAAGGACAGGAGGGTCCGACACCCACACAGATGATCCAGCCAGCTGGAAATTTGACACAGATCTGGGCCAACATAGCCACGGGAACGCTCTCAGTTTGGGACCCCTACCCACAGGAAAATCAAGATGAGAGCTGGATGAGTTTGAGCCAACAGCTTCGGCCGGGACTGGTACTGTATGACAGCCTTTCCACCTGATGACCTCCAGAGACGAGACAAGAGCTGTCACCGCGCCCCGAGGGACCCGATTGGGATCGATCGTGCCAGTATGGATGGGCAAGTACATTCTCGGCATGGCCCCTTTTCAGGAGGTGATATTCCCGATGCCCCTTTCGGCACCGGGGGTGCAGGCCCTAGTGCCTAAGCGTCTCATTGACTACTAATTCCGTTTACTTAAAAAGTTGCTAACACTTCCAGAGTGGTCACAGCGCTGAGGACACCGCTGGCTAGAGGGGGAGTCGTGCGCAGAACCCTATTCAAAACCCGAGGGATTGCTGCTTCGTTCAAAGACGCAGGCCATACATGTAGCTGGGTTTTCGGCTGGGGGGGGGAATTTTTCTGATCCAAAATAGGGTTTCTCAGGGCTATGCCCAAAGGGGGTTTCAGCGACCTTTTTTTGGTGTCCAAAAGTGGGTTTCAGCGACCTTTTTTGGGCTCAAAACAGGATTTTAAGGACTAAAAATGGGGTAAAAATCCTGTCAGAAGTGAAAAAATACCGTTTAATACCCTATTTTTGCTTTAAAACGTGCAAAAAACCTCCAGAAACCCAAATTAGGGTTCTGGAACCCTATTTAGGGTTTCAGTAGCCCAAATTAGGGTTCCGGAATCCTATTTATGGTTTCAGTAACCCAAATTAGGGTTTCAGGAACCCAAATTAGGGTTCCGGAACCCTATTTAAGGTTTCAGTAACCGAAATTAGGGTTCCGAAACCCTATTTAGGGTTTCAGAAACCCAAATTAGGGTTCCAGAACCCTATCTGAAACCTAAATAGGGTTCCGGAACCATATTTAGGGTTTCAGTAATCCAAATTAGGGTTCCGGAACCCTATTTAGGGTTTCAGTAACCCAAATTAGGGTTCCGGAACCCTATTTTGAGTTTCAGAAACCCAATTTAGGGTTTTAGAAACACAAAACAGGGTTCCAGAACCCTATTTAGGGTTTTTGAAACCCAATGTAGGGCTCCGGAACCCTCTTTAGGGTTTCAGAGACCCAAATTAGGGTTCCGGAACCCTATTTAGGATTTCAGAAACCCAAAACAGGGTTTTGGAACCCTATTTAGGGTTTTTGAAACCCAAAGTAGGGCTCCGGAACCCTATTTAGGGCTTTTGAAACCCAAACTAGGGCTCCGGAACCCAAGTTGGGTTTCTGAAACCCTGATCAGGGCTTCTGGAACCCTGTTTGCAGGTTTACAAACCCAAAATAGGGTTTTAAAAAATCCCCCCCCCAGAATCCGGCTGAGGGGGAATTTTCTCCGAAAATCGGGCCTGGGGGGAAATACCCCCCATTCCCCCCAACTACATGTATGACGCAGGCCCTTTGTGACGGGACTCGGTTTATCGACAGGTTTCAGAAGAAACTCGCGGGATTTGGACAGGCGCCGATCCAATCAGTGAGACAGTGACGGGAGCTCGTCTGAGGACCATTGGCTAGGGCGGAGCTTCGGGAGACTCGACGGCCCCTGATAGGCCACACTTTGATCGATCTTTTTCTGGCCGTTCTGGCAGTAACTAATTTCTTGATTATATTGGTTTTTGTGTGCTAGTAACTGGTTGGCAGAATAAAAGAAAAAGAAGGAAAGATTGTCTCAGTGGTAGGCATCCTGCGCCACCCTAGCTGCAAGCCTAGCTCCAGTTGAGGGAGAGCCAAGCCTCTTGTAGTGAGTCTCTCGCCCTGTCGTGCACCTGTAGCGTGGTAACTGGTAGCTTTTCTTTGGTAGTTACTTAGTGCGAAATTGCCACTTTCTGCTACCTACTCCCGGGTCTCTGCTGTTCAACATGTTTGACAGAGAGGCCGTCGACTTTCGCTTTGATGTTTTCTAAATACCACCACCACCACTTAGCAGTGTTTTATTTTTATTCTCGCTCCAACTGTAAAGTTCACCATTTTTACTAAAAATCATCACTTTCTTCTCTGCTCTCACCACGCCTCGGCCGCCATCCTTCCACAGCTACTATCATTATTCTGTCCTCTGCCTGAAGGGAACCATCGTAAGAAGTAGCGGTCAGGATCAAGACACTAAGCATATTTTTACCCTTTTTGGATGGGTATACTTTATGCAAGCTGTTACGGGTGTGTAATTCCATGCCGAAGCGTAAAACTTCTCCCGCATTAGTGCTGGTACGGTATACTTGCGATTTGCGCCGATTCAATATTATCTTCTTACAAATACTTTGGGATAACCCCTTGATACCTACCATGCCGCGTTTACGGCGGTCGGCGTCCTAGGGCCTAGGACGCCGACCGCGTTTTTGACATCAGCATTTTTGGTCGAAGCCCTCGACGGCGGATGCCCCGAGGGCGTAGACCGGTCGTGTTCCTCGCGATTAGGATGTCGGACATCCTTTTGTCGCTGGTAGAGAAAGAGTTCCCAAAAAATTATTTCTGCATCAGATCCCTTTTGGGATGGACATCCCTAGAGCTAGGAGATGTGACACGTCTCTAGGGGACATTGGAAACAGCAACTGTTTTTAGCTACAATTGCAGTTTGGAACTCGCTGTTTGGCCCTACAGTACACATGGATGAACTCGTATTGAACCAGTATTAGAAAGGCACTTTTATTGGGCAAACAGTCCACCACCGGTCAGTGTTTAGAAAAGCAGTAGCGCATTTTTTAGTTTATCCAGTCGACCGGCGGTCAGTGTTTAGAAAGCAGTGCGCCAATTTTCATTAGGCAAACCGTCCGCCGGTCAGTCTAGAAAGCAGTGTGCGCAATAGCTTAACTGCAGTCTCAAAAGCCAGATAACATTTGTTACCGAGAGAATCCCTGTGTCACGACAGAGTACTTTAACAAGAAGAAGCAATGAATTGAATTTGTGTCTGACAGAAGCTTGGCTAAAATCCATCACATCACAGAAAAAAGCTTTTTGAGACTACATCAGATGTAGTACATCTCAATAAAATTTTACTTGTCATTTAGCAATTCAGTCAAACATCATTCGAGATAAATTTTAAGCATTCACAGTTGTCCAGATGGGCCATAAATATAATTTCGACCATTTAGGGTTGGTCAGTTTTGTCAAACACTCTGCGAATACGTCCCCTGTACCTACATCTCCATTTAGGATGTCTATCGTCCCTTTTCTGTCGGGGACCACCGACAGGTGCTGACGTACTTCCTCAAAAATGACGTCAGCCGGTATGGCGTCCTTTCCCCTAAAAATACGGCGGATGTCTCCGGGAGGTCGACATTTGGAAAAAAATTTTTGGGACGCGGCTGACATCACGCCCCCGAAAAAGTAAAAAGACATCAGCCAAAAAGGTAGGTATCAAGGGGATAACGTGGAATCCGATTCGGGATCCCCAGCCGATACGAATCCCGGACTCCCTTGTGGTACGGAAAAGCGGTTCGGATTTTAAAGGTGCCCAGTGACCGTGTAGTTTATAACGATTTATGCAAATGTATCTTGACAGAATGGATGCCTCACCTACTGGTAATTCGATCTGAAATTCAAGCTACTAATGTTTACAGTCGAGATTTTCCATATTCTTAAAGTTTTGTTTTATTTTCACTTTTCATTTTTTATTTTGCTATCTAAAATTCACCTCAAGTTTCAAGTTTATTCGCTACCTTTAGAAGAGTCTGTCTGACTGCAGAAAAATGCAGAACTTCTGCCTAGGTGTAGCGTTGCTAGTTTATGCTGTTCATTCATAATCAACCGTGTGGTGCTGGTGTAACGTTAGTGGTACGTACAGTAGTACCCTGCTTATCAGAGTTTATATAAGCGGCCCCTCCGCCCCCTCTGAGTCAGTGTAGTTTCCTAGTGGCTCCATTAAAGCGTTCACTATTTTCCTGTCTGTCTGCGCCAGTCGGTACTCGGTCGGGTTTGTAGCGGCCGCATCGTTATATCTGGTGACCGCACTATCACCATGGTGCCTTTACAGTAAAAAAGAAGTAATTTTTAGAAATTTTCAGGTAAATCTTCATCTAGTAGGACAGAGTCAAAGCATCAATAGCGGCTCTAATCGACGCATTCCGGTTGGGAGGTCAAAGCAGAGTGAAAGAAAGCCATAAGTGCAGATTTTGCGGTTGCGGAGAAGAGCGGTTGTCATGTGAGATGAGAAAGGAGTAGTGATTGGAAGCGAGGAGGCAGCAACTGGAGGGTTGGGTGGATTGGAAGGATTGGCTTGGCTCAGGTTGTGCATGAGCAAAAGAGGTAGAAGACGAACGGGAGGAAGTGGGAGAAGTAGGCTTGAAAGTAAGCACGACTGTACGTGCACATCCTAATTTCAGTGTTCATTGTGTTGCCTCACTTTAGGCGATTGTAATCCACTACTCCACTAATTCGTATTGCTTTCTGGGCAGGGTGAAAACATCCTCATTTTTGAGAATGCCAAATTTTCACGTTCACTGAAAGGAAGTAGAAATCCACCAGATTTTAACCGGCAGTGCTAGTAGAAAGCTGACCTCTTCAGGGTTTTAGTCCATATATAGATTGGTTAACCAGCAAAATTTGGGTCCGATGAAGGGTTCGTGAGATATTTATGCTCAAATCTGACGTTTGAAAATTTGGTAAGTTCATTTCGGAAGGGCATAACTCCAGCCAGGCTATAGAAGGCTAAGAGGCTGGGACTTGGCCAAAACAAATTGTAAAAAACTAGTAATTATCGTAAGAAAAATGTTTTCATTCGATTGAAAGTTAACGGAATGGCGGCCACTTGAAATTATTAGGAAACATTGAAAAAGGCCAGGCGCTCTTTTTTATGGCCAACACTAGAGATGAACCGTAAACCGGCATTATCCGGTGTATACCAGATAATCCGGTATTTTTAGCTGCAAAACACTATCCAGTATGTTTTGTATACCGGATAATATCGGATAGCCAAAAGTCACATTTTAATGAGAATTTTTCTAGTTTTCGAAAGTATTTTTGGGTTCGCTTGCAGATTAGCAAGATTTTCGGACTTAACTGTGTAGCCTATTATCCAGAAAATATACAGCTGTAGCTGATTCTCAACGCGATATCTGTCATACAGTCAGGCACTTAACGCCGTTTATGGTACCGACACCATATAAGGTGCCGGTACCATATACATATAGTACCGGTACCGTAGGTAGTGGTACCATATATGGTACCCCCACCTTCGGGGCCTGTGGTGGTACCATATAAGGTACCAATACCATATATGGTACCCCCACCTTCGGGGCCTGTGGTGGTACCATATAAGGTACCAATACCATATATGATACCCCCACGTTCGAGGTCTGTGGTGGTACCACTCTGCTCAGATTTCGTACCATATATGGTAGTGGTACCATGTATATGGTACCGTCACCATATATGGTACCGGCACCATATCTGGTACCGGCACCCATGGCCATGGGTAGGGGTACCATATATGGCACCACCACAGTCGCCGAACGTGGGTATGGTACCGGTAACATATATGGTACCACTACCCTCGGTACCGGTACCCATACATGTCGCTGGGTTTTTCCGTGGGGGGGGACCTTTTTCAAATCCCAAATAGGGTTTTGGGACCAAGTCCAAAGTGGGTTTTGCGACCTTTTTTTGGGGTCCAAAAGTGGGTTTTGTCGACCTTTTTTGGGGTAAAAAGTGGGTTTTCTCGACCTTTTTTTTAGAGATTTTGGGGCGAAAAATGGCTTCAGAACCCTATTTGGACCGAAAAAGCGTTAAAAACCCTGTTTTTGCATTAAAAATGCCTTGAAAACCCTGTTCAGGTAGAAGAAAATGCCTTAAAAACCGAATATTGAAACAATGAATGTAATAAAAAGCTGTTTTGCGCTCAAAATACGTATTGAATATGAGTTTCAGCGATAAAATACAGATTGAAATGCGTTATATTGACTAAAAATAGTCTAGAGAACCCTAATTTCGATTCTAAGGCACGCGCAAAACCCTGTTTTGACTTATAGGATTACTAAAAAAACCCTATTTAGTGATTGAATGCAGTTCTTAAACCCTGTTTAGGGTTTCTAATCAACCAAAAAACCCTCTCTAGGCTTTCTAGCCAGTGTTAAAGCCCTGTTTAGGGTTTCAAAGTAACCTGAAAACCCTAATCAGGGTTTAAAAGTAACCTAAAACCCCTAATCAGGGTTTGAAAGTAGCCTAAAAACCCTAATCAGGGTTTGAAAGTAACCTGAAAACCCTAATCAGGGTTTGAAAGTAACCTGAAAACCCTGTTTAGGGTTTCAAAGTAGGCTAAAAACCCTAATTAGGGTTTAAAAGTAACCTAAAACCCATAATCAGGGTTTAAAAGTAGCCTAAAAACCCTAATCAGGGTTTGAAAGTAACCTGAAAACCCTGTTTAGGGTTTCAAAGTAGCCTAAAAACCCTAATCAGGGTTTCAAAGTAGCCTAAATACCCTAATCAGGGTTTAAAAGTAACCTAAAACCCCTAATCAGTGTTTAAAAGTAGCCTAAAAACCCTAATCAGGGAATGAAAGTAACCTGAAAACCCTGTTTCGGGTTTCAAAGTAGCCTAAAAACCCTAATCAGGGTTTAAAAGTAACCTAAAACCCCTAATCAGGGTTTAAAAGTAGCCTAAAAACCCTAATCAGGGTTTGAAAGTAACCTGAAAACCCTGTTTTAGGGTTTCCAAGTAACCTAAAAACCCTAATCAGGGTTTCTAAGCAGTCTAAAAACCCTATTTAGGATTTCTAAGCCTTACAAAACCCTGTTTTGGGTTGTAGGTACTGTTGGCAAGTCCGACTTGAACCTGGACTTATTAATAGGTTTTTAACCTGAAATCTGTGGACTTGAACCTGAACCTGAACCTATTTTATTTCAGCCGGACTTGAACCTGTTTCGTTTTACTGGACTCACTCAGTAGGTTCAAAATTTGAGCGAAAATTTAGGCAAAATTTGTCAAATTTTCGGTCGGATTGCACAACATTTTCATGGTTTCTTGTTTTTACACCTATTTTTCAAACTGAATATGCGAGAAAACGAAACTACTGCCCCATAAAATGTGGTTTTCGTCTTTCATTACTAGTAGACAGGCTTATATAGATCAGAAAAGTTGCGAGCAGTGCAAAATTTAAACAATTCTTGAAATTATCAGTGGACTTGAACCTGAACCTATTGTCCAGGTTTTTTTAGATGATGGACTTGAACCTGGACTTGAACCTGAAATTTCGATGTTGGACTTGACTTGAACCTGAACTTATTTTTTAACCCCGGACTTTCCAACAGTAGTTGTAGGGTAGGTGAAAACCCAATTTTGTGCTGCAGAATGTATTGTCTGGGCTAAAATTTCCTTTACTTTGGAATCCAAAAGTGGGTTTTCAGAGGTCCCCCCCAAAAATCCGCTGGGGGGGGACTTTTGCCGAAAAATCGGGCTTGGGGGGGGCCGGCCCCCCCCTTTACACCCCCCAACGACATGTATGCCGGTACCATACAGGGTGGGGCACGGTAAGTGTTCCACGTTTGATTTATTGTAGCTCGCCGCTGCATGAATCGATTTCAATAAAACTTTG
Source organism: Sabatieria punctata (assembly GCA_030248155.1). Taxonomy (NCBI): domain Eukaryota; kingdom Metazoa; phylum Nematoda; class Chromadorea; order Araeolaimida; family Comesomatidae; genus Sabatieria; species Sabatieria punctata. The sequence goes on from JASANB010001366.1 coordinate 69,030, forward strand.
CACTAATATGGTCCCATGTCTAACTTAGATGTGTGAAAAGTTTGAGGAAGATCCAGCAAAAGATGTCGTTTTTATTCAACAAAACATTACATCATTGGTTTTCAAAGTGGCCCCCATTCTGAGCGATACATCTGGTGCATCTGTCGGCAACCGAACGACAAATTCGAGAGGACAAATCGGCATTTTCGATCGTTTCCTTCAATTCTTCCAAGCTATTCAACGGTTGAGCGTAGACAGTTTCCTTCACGATCCCCCAAACGGAGAAGTCGATGGGGGTGAGGTCTGTGGACCTTGGCGGCCATTCTATCGGCCCTCTCCTGCCCAACCAACGCCCAGGAAACGAACCGTTCAGCCACTCCCTGACCTGATGAGTAAAGTGAGGAGGTGCCCCGTCCTGCTGGAAAATGACAGCATCCAGATCGGGCCAGGTGGCGATCTCCGGCCAGACTTTCTCCTCCAGCAGCTGCAGGTAGGAGGCTCCGTTCACAGTTTCTTCGAAGAAGAAGGGCCCTACGATGCTGCCGCTGGAAATCCCCACCCAGCACATGATGCCCGGACTGTTTACTTCCCTCTGCAGCACTTCGTGTGGATTTTCAGCAGCCCAGTAGACTGAATTGTGGCGGTTCACACGGCCATTCAGCTTGAACTGCGCCTCATCAGACCACAGAATTCGGTCTGGAAACTGGTCGTCAAGGTTCCGCTGCTCCAGAAACCACTCGCAAAATTCCAAGCGTTGGTCGGGGTCGTCTTCGTTCAGCGCTTGCAACAAACAGCCAGGGCCGGTAGGGTCGCAGAGCAGCAGTCTTCAGGATGCGTCGAATTGTGCGGCATGAAATTCCAGTCTGCGCTGCAAGACGATGGGTCGACTTTTTTGGCGACTGCGCTATCGCGTGCAGAACTCGCTCCTCCGTCGATCCCGTTCTGACTGGCTTCGGCATTTCCCTCTTCCTCTCTCCCACCGAGCCAGTCTCCTCAAAACGTTCCACAGTTCCAAAACGGTCATGTGGTTGCACGCCGCCCATTCGGGGAAAAGCAGCTTCAGTCGCCTCACAGTTTCACGGGCATTTTTGGTTTCGTAGTAAATTTTTACTGCTTGAATACGCTTTTCCAAGCCCAAACGCTGACTTTCAGCCATTTTCTCGATATCAGGTCATCAATTATTATGAACTCTGTAGCGATTTGAGTCGAGTTTAGATACAGTAACTTCCTTGATTGTCAGGGAAATCAATGTGAAAGCCTTTGCCCTTGTAAAATTAGCATGCAGCAAGGGACACCATTGAAAATTGGCACACATCTAAGTTAGACATGGGACCATATTAGTGCAAAGTTTTATTGAAATCGATTCATGCAGCGGCGAGCTACAATAAATCAAACGTGGAACACTTACCGTGCCCCACCCTGTATATGGTACCGGCACCTTATATGGTGTGGGTACCATAAACGGCGTTAAGTGCCTGACTGTCACATCCTATCTTGTCAAAAAGTATATTTCTTGCATGAAAATTACTAGTGATGCAACCGGGAGCGAAATACCGGGATTCGGGAAAACCGGGAAATGAAAATACCGGGAAAAACCGAGAAATACCGGGAATATCGGGAAATCGATCAAAACGCATGCAGCATGATAAACATAAATAGTTTCAACATCCGGTTCAGCTATTGATGCCGTTTCTAGTCCGTTTTTCAAGGATTTTCTCTCATAATGGGGTAAACTACAGGACACTGTGAGATCAGATTTATGTTGAATGGGTTAGTGAGTTGGTTTGGTAGGCAGCTGGCAGCTCGATGTCAATTGCACCAAAAGAGCAAAATAGTTGTGTAAGAATAGCCAATCAATGAGTGGCTTTGCTCAATTGAAGGCCGTGATGAAGTTGGAAGCTTAGAAGATAAAGTTTACGGCCTAAAACCAATATAAAAATATTTGGAACAAAAGGAAAAGCTGCAAAACAGCTAAGAGCGAACCAGTAAAGTATTTATTTTAGGGAGTTAGAGAAAAGAACAACGAGGAGAGGTATTAAAACACAACCACACACAATAGTAGACCAGAACTCTGAACAACAACAGTAACAATAATAATGCAGCATTGAAGTACATCTCACAATTCTAAAACCTGATCATCATTACTATCCGGTATTCTAAAAAATTGTCGGTATTCGGTATTTTTCTTTACGGTTGCATCTCTAGCCAACACTGTAGTTTGACAAGTTCGGCGCCCAGCGTAACGGAATTTCACACGAGTCAGAGCTGACCGTAACCATGTTTACATTACAGGAAAACAAAAAGACGCAACAAAAGTAATTTATCAAAATGCGACTTAAAGATAGAACAGGAGACATGTTCAGATACTCAGATCACAGAAATATCAGCACAGCCAAATCGTCAGGGTTTTTGTTGGACGTGGACGTTGAACTTGACGGCAGGCAGGGTTTCAACGGAGGCAGTGACCACAGTTGTGATGGTCAAATTGGCCAAAGCGCCTCGTATTAGTCCACAGGAAAAGGCCAGATACCTGGGGGCCAGTTCTTTATATTGATCTCCGACTGAAAACGGTTGCAAAAGCCAGAATTTGTTGTCTTGAACCACGTACACTCCCTAAATTTATACTTGTGAAAACAAATTCTATCCTTATTGACCAAAATTTGTTGGCTTTTCTCATACATGTAACAGGTCATCCGCCGATGGGGGGAGGGGGGTTGGGGGGGGGTCTGGCGCTGGCCGGGGGGTCTGAGCCAAAATTGGGGGGGCGGGGTGGGCACTAAAAAACGCTCAAAAATCGAGAAAAATCGCAATTTTTGGCCTAAAAATCGCCAAAAATCGCTAATTTGGGCTGAAATACAGCTAAAAAGTGCTGTTTTGCAGGCGATTTTGGCAATTTTTGTGTGTGAAAGTGTAAAAAATTGAAAAAAATTTGCTCGAAAATTTACTTGCCAGAAAAAACGGATGGGGGGTGTCGGTGAAATCGTCTCGGCGGGGGGGGCCCCTCCGGGGGGGGGGGGGTCTGGCCTAAGGCGGGTGGGGGGCAGACCCCCAGACCCCAATTCGAAGGTACTGGAGAAGCTAGTGACGAAGAGGAATGATGATGCCTATGAAGCATTCACCACCTACTTCCCGAAAGCATTCCTCTGTCAGCCAGGACGACGTTTTCTCTCAGAAAGACCATGCTGCTGACGAGATCTGCTTCGCGTGCTCAAGAGTTTTCTGCAAGAACAAGTCTGACGGTGCTTCTTTGGAGTGCGTAGAATGTTCGTATTGTCGAAAGTGGATCTGCCTGAACTGTCTGTTACCTGACTCTGTCAGCAAACCTCAACAGCGCTTGACCGCACTCACTGTTTTGGGACTGTCTACAACCGATGTGCATTGCGGTACTTGTCCAAAACCGCACATAAAGGATCTGGTGTCGCGCATCGAACAGTTAGAAAGAGCACTCGCTGTCAAAAATCAACCTGTGTCGGCTGAGTCGTCGTTTACTCCTGCGTTGCTGAGTCAGATTATCAGAGAGGCCACTCAGGCGGCAACGGAGGCCGCACTGTCAGCTGTGCAGCGTACAATGACCGATTTTTTGACATCGCAGGAAGACAAGCTTGAGGAGATGTTCGAAAAGCGCGAGAAACGAAACAACTTGGTAATTGTGGGCATGCCTGAGAGCCCGGGTTCGACAGACGAATCACAGAATGCGACAGACACTGCAAGAATTTTGGCCTACTGTGAGCAGCTGTCCATCCCTAAAGCCTCCGTTCGAGCTGTGTTTCGCGATGGGCTTAAGAAAGATCGTGCAAGAATAATAAAACTCTGCTTCCACGAGCACAAGAGAAATGCACGTCTGACATTCCTCACTCGCGCCGGCAGGTTGATGAAGGAGGACCTTGAGTTCGTGGCTCGGCAACGAAAGCCTTTCGTGCGCCCTGATATGACGTTCAGTGAGCGGGAAAAAGACAAGGATCTTCGAAAGCAGCTAAACGAACGCAGGCAAGCGGGTGAGACTGATCTTATGATCAGAAAGGGCGCGATCGTGAAGCGTCACTCGGGAAACGAGTAGGAGGGATCTGTGAAACGCTGCAATTCTTTTTGTTTAACGCACGTAGTTTACTAAGCAAATTTACTGACCTTCTCTTTACTTGTACCACGTATCCAAATGCTGTTGTTGTGATAACGGAGTCGTGGTTGAAGCAGGGTGATGATTCGTTGCTGAACCCATTATTGCGATCTCATTTTGCTTACCGATCAGACGACAGGGTTCGGGCTGGCCGTGGCGGGGGTGTCTTGATTTTAGTCCCGCACTTATTTAGAGCAGTTGAAATATCAAGTGTTGGTACAGAATTTTTTGAGACCGTGTGGTTAGACCTGTATACTGAAAATAGTAGGCGCCTATTTCGTTTAGGTGCATATTATCGAACCCCCACAGCGAACGCTCAACAATCCACGGAGGCTATTGTTCGCCATATTGATAGCGCACTTATACAAGCAATACCAACTGTCATAATGGGAGATTTCAATTATCCTGCTATACGGTGGGCTGATGCTGAGGTTGGTCTCTCTCAGTCGGATACAGTGTTCCTTGAATTCTGTGCAGAGAACGGCCTGTTCCAAAATGTACTTGAACCAACGCACAAACGAGGTAATATATTAGATCTTGTCTTTGCCAATGAACCCGGACTGGTCTCAGATATTGATGTAGTGGAACCTTTGGGAGAATCTGATCATCTCGGAGTGAAAGGCTTAATTACTGTTTCTATAGACCATACCAATCAGAACAAGACTTTCAAAAATTTTTCGAAAGCTGATTACGAATCAATTTTTAATTTCCTCAGTAGTATTGATTGGGTGGCAGTATTTAGTCAGTGCTCCACAGCAGACCAAATTTGGCAGAGTTTTAGTACTGTGATAACTTTTGCGATAGACGCCTTTGTTCCTACGTGTGAAATTCGTTCTTCCTCACCCTGGTCTTCGGTTACACGGAAATTGCACGAGAAACAGAGGCGTTTGCATAAATGGTATGCAAGAAACCGCACACCAGAACGACACCAAATTTGGTTGGCTGCTGCACGGGAAGCTCGTAGATTGAAACGCAGGGATTTATTTCTGTCAGAAAAACATGTACTAGATAAGAAATCCAACCCAAGATTTTGGCGTTTTATTCGTACACGACTTGCCGCTAAAGCAGAAATTCCTGTCCTAAGATCCCCGGATGGGCAGCTGCTACTAGATAACGCGGCAAAATGTGAGGAATTCAATCGCTATCTTAGTTCTGTATATATTCTTGATGATGGACAAATTCCTTTCGATGTAGTGCAGTTATCACGAAACAAATTGTGCAACGTAAATTTCGACACACAAATTGTGTTTGATCATATACTGAAGTTAACAGCTAAACAGTCCTCTGGTCCTGATGAAATTCCTCAATTTTTCCTGCGAAACCTAGCAGCGGTTGTTGCTGAACCCCTGGCAAAGGTTTTTAGTTTTTCTTTTGCTATTGGCGGACTTCCCAGTCAATGGAAGATTTCCAAGGTTGTACCCCTTCATAAGAAAGGTCTTGTATCGGAGGTAAAAAATTATAGAGGTATTAGTCTTCTATGTACATCCAGTAAGGTCATGGAATCTATAATTAGAGAAAAGCTAGTTGAGCATTTAAAAGAAAATAAGTTGATATCCGATGCTCAGCACGGTTTCTTGAGTAAAAAGTCAACTGTAACACAATTATTAGAATGCCTAAATGAATGGACTAAAGCAGTAGACAGGAAAGAAACAGTTGATATTATTTATTTGGATATAGCTAAAGCTTTCGATAGCGTATCCCATCCTAAGCTTATCAATAAGCTAAAATGCATTGGTGTCTCTGGAAACCTCTTATCATGGATAATAAATTATTTAACAGATCGCCAACAGTATGTACAGCTTGAGAATAGTTGTTCTACTAAATCTGTAGTAACATCTGGAGTTCCTCAAGGCAGTCTCTTAGGCCCAGTTTTGTTTTTAATATACATAAATGATATAGAAAAAGTTCTCAAATTTTCAAGGATTAAATTGTATGCTGATGATGCCAAAATATACTTTACAACAAAAAGGGGTGAAAGTCAATACCCATTACAGTTAGACTTGAATAGAGTATATGATTGGGCATCAGGTATGCAGTTAGGAGTTGCCATTCAAAAGTGCTCAGCTCTGCACTTAGGACATACCAACGAAGATCAGATTCAGTACACTATTTCAGATATTAGAATTCCAATCGTCTCTACTATGACTGATCTTGGGGTAATAGTAACGGATAATTTGAAGTTTTCTATGCATTGTCAAAATTTAGCTACTAAATGTTTCCAGAAAATAAATCTGATATTTAAAACATTTTTGTCACGAGACCAAGGGTTCTTGTTGCAAATGTACAAGACATTTGTGCGACCACAGTTGGAATATGCCTCAGAAATCTGGAACCCGTACTTGCTGAAGGACATTGATCTGATCGAGCGAGTCCAGCGCTCTTTCACTCGCCGTGTACCTGGTATGCGGGATCTCTCGTATGATGACCGATTATCTGCTTTAAATTTGAAGTCCCTTGAAGAGCGAAGGATTGAAAGGGACTTGGTTATGGTGTATAAAATTCTTCATGGATTGGTGGATGTTCCGGTCGGGGAATTATTTGAATTCGCGCGCGTGTCTGTCACGCGTGGCCACAGATTGAAATTATTTACACAGTATACTCGTCTCGACACAACCAAAAATTTCTTTGCCAACAGGGTAACAGGTATTTGGAACGCATTGCCTTCTTCAGTGGTAAATTCCTCTTCTGCAAATGCTTTTAAAAGTGAACTATCAGGTTTGAATCTACTTGCATATACTAAGGGTCGGGCATTAGAAGCCGGTCGATCGGCCCAGCCCGTCCTTTGAATCTGATCGGTATCTACTTTACTTTTGTACTGGACGATGTTCATAAATTTTCTTCTTTCTTCTTTCTTTTAAAAATACCCCTAGGGGACGCATCGGTATAGGAACGCTCCAGAGGCCCTGTTTTAAAAACATAAAAATACCCCTAGGGGACGCATCGGTGTAGGAACGCTCCAGAGGCCCTGTTTTAAAAACATAAAAATACCCCTAGGGGACGCATCGGTATAGGAACGCTCCAGAGGCCCTGTTTTAAAAGCATAAAAATACCCCTAGGGGACGCATCGGTATAGGAACGCTCCGGAGGGCCTGTTTTAAAAACATAAAAGCACCCCTAGGGGACGCATCGGTATAGGAACGCTCCAGAGGCCCTGTTTTAAAAACATAAAAATACCCCTAGATGGACGCATCAGTATAGGCACGCTCCGGAGAGCCTGTTTTAGAAACATAAAAGAACTCCTAGAGACGCATTTTCCAAATATAAAATCATTTCTGACCTCTCAAAAACCTCAGCGGAGGGGAAGAAAAATATATTTTCACACCAAACATAGAGCAGATAGCGCATACCGTAATCCGGCCGCGACAACGCCGGGTGGGGGGGGAATGGGCCTCCTCCCCTCGGCGGCCGCCGTGGAGATTACTGTATTGCCGCGCGCTATGTAGTAAAGTGACGCGGGAGATTTAAAAGTAGCAAATGCACATTAAGCTATCTTCGTCCAGCATTGAAGAGGAATTATTCGTGGTGAGTAAAACACAGACAAAACAAAATAATTAGAAATGTTTTTCTCGAGTTTCGATTGTTCTCTTTCGATGTCAACTTACTATTTATGGCAGGCCGATTCTGGAAAAGTAAAATAGAATGTTTCTTTTAGAAATAAACACGCTTGACGACCAAGAGCGGTAGATGAAGATAAGATACCTACTGACACTTTTAACTTTTTGTCTCGAACCTCAGTAAGTAGAGTGTACTTCTCTCAGAGACTGCATAGTAATAACTCACAATCAGTGTCAGTGCAGATTTCTCCGTGCATTATGCCGGAACCGTCTAACTGTATCCAATGCCGCCTGTGAATTAACTAGAATTTGGACTTTAAAGATGCCAAAGTCAAAGCCATCCTGTGTGTTTTCTGCGGATCTTCTTTCTTGTGCCAAACGTGTTTTGGAAAGACTTTCCTTGGACCGAGAGTATCGGCCCAGTACTGCGTAGAGCTCTCTTATCGCATACGGATTGATAACCAGATTCTTCTTTCTTCCAGTCTAAATCCCTCGTCTGCCTATGACAAGGCGCACTGGGAGTTGGTGCGAACTTGTGATTGGAAGAGAGAGATGTGAGAGCACGAGCGTCGCAGTCTGACCATAATTATCAACGGACTTCGCACGCACCCCTGCTACCGACAACAAAGACATTCCCTTCCTTAGTCAACGACCTCTTCTCGGAATTGAAAATTGACAGTGCTAACTAGAGAGCGAACTGGTATTGGGTATTGGGGTGTTTTCCAGGTATTGGTATTGGGTTTTTTGCCCCAATACCCAATACTAATTAATACCTATAAAAATCGCTGTTGAGCTGAAAAAAATCGAAGATTGACCGATGATTACAGTAGGTATAGGAAGCCGTTTTTGCGTTAATAAACTAAAGGTTAAGAATGTCTTATACTGTTCGCCTTTTTAAGTAGTACACCAGTAATTAGTTCAATTTCTCTGTTCTTATCTAAGATAAACGTTTGTGATTCAGTTGAAATTTGTCATTTTTAGTGATACAGAATGTTAGTACTGTACCCAGGGGGTGCGGGTCTGGTACACCCCATTCCGGTGGAGTAAGAAGAAAAAATCCGCCGAAAATAAGAAACACTGTCATACAGTGTCGTACAGTAGATCATGTACGGACAAAAAACTGTTAATTTCTGCTTATTTTACCCTCCAGAACGGCTTCTAAATGCATTCTTAAAGGCTAATTTTTCAAAATTTTCTCGCCCTGATTGGACAATGGCCCAACCAGACCTCTTCGAAATTTTTATCCCTGTGAAAAAATCCTGTGTACACAAGTGGAATGTACATGTTCGTTGCAATGCAATTTTTGGCTCAGTTACGCAAGTATTGGGTATTGGGGGTCTCAGGTATTGGCATTGGGTATTTGGTTTTTCAGGTATTGTTCGCACTCTAGTGCTAACATATCCAACATTCGGACTATTGGAGGTCGGGTTATGGTTGAACTAAAGAACCAAATGACTAAGAAGATCATTATGCAAAGAAAGAGATCTGTGCTGTCTTCGACGCCTCAATATTCCTCAGACTACATCGGCTATGACCTAACACCGTGACAGGCCAAAAAGGCGTTCGAGCTGCGTAATGATTTGAGAAAAAGACGTGACGCCGGTGAATCTGATTTGTTGTTGATTACCGCACGCTCACCATTCGTAGGCTTAAATCAAGCGTTTCTTAGTTTCATAATGGGTGAGACACAAGTCGGTCAACGGCAATGTCACCCAAGTCTCTCTGAACAACAGTTTTTGATTTATGGATAAACATTCATTCATTCAGATAGCCGGTCTTTTAGCATCGCCCAAGGAAAAATGGGTTGACTGCCCAAACATAACCACTAGGGGCCGTCCATAAACTACGACGTTCAGAGAGGGAGGGTGGTCGGCTGAACGTCGAAAAACGTCGCAGGGGGAGTTGCGGTTGGTGTTGAAAACGTCGACGTTGTTTAGGTGCCTAGGAAGCTTTTGTCCGCAACTATATTACAAGGAAAACTCAACCCAGTTTATGTTTCCAGCCACCAAAATGGTAGTTCACTATCAAAAAGTTTCTTTTTCACAGCTTCTGCGGTGTTATGTCAATTTTATTGAAGATTTTCTAATATCGGACATGGTGCCAAGTTTAGTCAGTGTGGGGGGTGTCAGCCAAAAACGTTGTAGTTTTTTTAGGGGGGGTTGTTGTTCTGAAAACGTCGGGAGGGGGGGTCCAAAATTTTGAATTTTTGAACGTCGCAGTTTATGGGCGGCCCTAAGTGACAAAATCACTGATGCACCGCAACATTAGAATTGCAGGCTAAGAAAGTACTTACTTGTTTGGTGGCTCTACATGTGGAAGGAATTCGTTATCGCCCAAGAGATAGAATTACACTACGCACACGAATTATTGAAAAACGCATTTATATTGTGTGGCAATACCGTGTATACACACTTTATGGATGATCATAATCGAACAATACTACAATAGAAATTAAATTCACAGTACTGTGTCCTCGCTAATTACACAATTTTGTAGTTTCTTCACAGATTCTTTCTTCACTGAGCGCAGTCAACCGAGCAGCAACTTTGTTGGCCTGAAATCAAGTGCGTTTGATAACACCTAGCAGCCGGTAGGCACTATTACTTCTCTACTGACGGCGACCTATTCCAAAAGTTCCCCTACCATACGGGTCGGTTTATTCCTTGACTGCCAAGCCAATACCGCTCACCGGTCCGCAACTATTTTTTTTGGAAAATCAGCCTACCCCTCCCAGGATGGGACGCCAGAAGGACACAGGCTAACTTAACCTCCGTAAAGGCGCATTCATCATACCCCTGTCGAAAAAATGTTGGTCGCCGGTATTTCTGTCAGGCGCACATATCTACAGTGATTAATTGATTGAAACAGTTTATTTCCGGAGAAATAAGGCGACAGTCGCTCTTTCGGGTCCTTTAATCTGTCAACCCTTGCGAGTATGAACTGGCTAACACGCCGCAACACCATCTTTCGCCGCCGACAAAGCTCGACAAAAATGTTCTTAACAATTAGTCAGAGGCCATTTTTGTTGCATATTGAGCGTAGAATGTCTAAATGATATTGCTTTAGTGCAGAACAAGCAGAATAATACAGGAAGGAAAGTGCTCGAACAGCTTTATCCTGTTCTTTCCGTCGCCGACATTTTCATATTGCTATACGGAGCAGATATCGGCCCGACAGAAATGTCAGTGACCGATATTTTTCGACACAGGAATACGCCTTAAATGAGACGAATATCCGAAAACGATACACTAAGCGGCCAATCACTAGTCAAGCGCTCTGTAAAAGGGATGAGATATGTCGTTTTAGTTCTGCCATAACACTGAACATCATTGAACCTAAGCGGAAATTTTCTCCCTCCGGGAAGCGGTGGGGTGGGGGAGGGAGTATGGCCGGCCCAGGGGTGGTACTGGCCGGCGAGGCGTATACCCCACACCCCCGGCCCATGTATGTTTTCATCAACTGTGATAGCCGGCGGCCCTCCCATCCATAAGTGGGGCACTTCCAAAAAGAAAGACGCAGTCCGGTCAGCGTGAGCTTTCCCATTCATGGAGGTTCTGCTAAAACCTGACCTGACTGGAAAACACCTTTCCGAACTTACTTGGGAAGTGTGCAGAGAAAGAAAGAAAGAGAGAGGTAATCCGAAGCTCGAATAATTCCACGCTGGCATTCTTTGAATAAATTAGACGCCACCCCGATCTATTTTTCACCGAACGAACAACACTGCCTGAAACAAACGCACAATAGAAATTCAGAGAAAGGAGTTTAGTAATAAAACAGCGGCCTGTAGGCCATGCCCAAATATTTAGTTTTTCCTAAAGGACCCCTAAAAGTCACTTTTTCCACCGCTGTAGCAACTGCAAATCTCAATGGATTTGAATGAATCCTTTTTTAAATGAAAGATCAATAAATTCTTAAAAGATTGCCGAAATTTTCATTACTGTGCTCTGCTTAGATCCTGAGATATACGCCCTCATTAGGGACCCCCGAAATTGAGATGGCTTTCTGTCTCTGACCTCACTTCCATTCGAAGTAAAATCGACTCCAAATGGTGGGCGCCGGTGGCTTGGCAATCTTAGGTGGAGTGGCACGCTGGTGCTGATGCAGATCAGGGCTGTCGTTTGCAGTGCAGTGTTGAAACACCGAGGACCGAAAAGGAAGGAGTATCCAAATCTCCGGAACCGAGCATTCCAATCCGATTGCGTTATTCTGCTCCCGGTTGCATCACCAGTTATATCGGTTGGCTCTGCAAAGAAAACCCACGGAAACAGCTCGCCGCCGCCGCCGCTCCGCCAGAGAAAGAAAGGAAAGACAGGCTACGTAACTCGCTTTACGCTGAGCGATCAAGAAAGAAGCAAAAATCTCTATTTTAAAGCCAAAACAAATAGAAAGAATTTACTGCACCTGCGTACCTTAACAAACAGTCGATTAGAAAGCTAAACAAACAAAAACATTAGACTATAGTCCTTGCCAAAAAAGAGCGGATTGGCGGTTTTTTGCGAATAACTCCTTATGGGTGCATCGGAGCGCTTTTTGCCTCATAACCAAAGTTGTAGAGTGGCTCGAGCTCGGTACTCTGGTGCAACCTAATCTGCGCAACGCGCCATGGTAATGCTAATCTGCGCAACGGAAAAAAATCAGCTTTTCCTGTAGTTGGGATGAACGCGAGTTTTTCAGTGAATTATAATCTACAGACCTCGGGGATTTCAAAAATGTATTCATATTTCTTCTATGTGGAACGCTTCCAGAGATATACACCATCAAAGTTGGCCGAAAATGCTAAAAATGGCCATTTTTGGCGATTTTCAGATTTCTGGGGGGGGGATTGGAATAACTCTGGACCAACTCAGCCGATCAGGCTGAAATTCACATATATGGTGTAAAATTTAGTTTTACGTCGATTGAGACACATAAGAACCCTGAAAAATTGACCCTGATACCGTAATCCCGATTTTTTCAACTTTAGGTCATTTGATTTTTTCTCTGGTTGCATGTAGTAGTTTAAGCCCTCCACTGTGGTTAAAAACGTACTTTACAGTGTTTTGAATCGATTTCAGTCCATTCTGAAGCCATTCGGATACTGTAGTGTGTGGTCCTGGCACGAAAATAACTTTTTGTCAACTTACATTGTTCCTGCGGCAAAGAAATGACCTATAGAGTAGGCACTAAGGGTTTTGATGGTCAGGGAATCCATTGCTGACATAACTGTAATCACTGGAATACTGTATTTTGAGGTCCCAACACGAAAATTGTTATTTTGCGTTTATGCATGCCTGGTGCAAGGAAACGCTCTATAGAGTAGGCAATAAAGGTTTTCAGGGGTGGGGAACCTATTTCTGACATAACCGTCATTGCTGGGTTACTGTATTTTGTGGTCTCGACGAGAAAATTGTCATTTTTTGCAATTTAGGTGTTCCTGTTGCAGGAGAAAGCTAAATAAAGTAGGTAATCAAACTTATGAGTTTGTACATTCGTTCCAGGACCACAATATACAGTAATCCAGTAACATTCGCTATGCCCTGAATGAATTCGCTGATGCCGACAACCTTTAGTGCTTGTCAATTCATTGTTTCCTTGCAACAGAAACACTCAAATAGCAAAAAATAACAATTTTCTCGTCGGGACCTCAAAATACAGTAACCCAGCGATGATGGTTCTGTCAGAAATAGATTCTCCACCCCTGAAAACCTTTATTGCCTACTCTATAGAGCGTTTCCTTGCACCAGGCATGCATACACGCAAAATAACAATTTTCGTGTTGGGACCTCAAAATACAGTATTCCAGTGATTATAGTTATGTCAAGAATGGATTGCCTGACCATCAAAACCCTTAGTGCCTACCCTATAGGTCATTTCTTTGCCGCAGGAACAATGTAAGTTGACAAAAAGTTATTTTCGTGCCAGGACCACACACTACAGTATCCGAATGGCTTCAGAATGGACTGAAATCGATTCAAAACACTGTAAAGTACGTTTTTAACTACAGTGGAGCGCTTAAACTACTACATGCAACCAGAGAAAAAATCAAATGACCTAAAGTTGAAAAAATCGGGATTACGGTATCAGGGTCAATTTTTCAGGGTTCTTATGTGTCTCAATCGACGTAAAACTAAATTTTACACCATATATGTGAATTCCAGCCTGATCGGCTGAGTTGGTCCAGAGTTATTCCAATCCCCCCCCCCAGAAATCTGAAAATCGCCAAAAATGGCCATTTTTAGCATTTTCGGCCAACTTTGATGGTGTATATCTCTGGAAGCGTTCCACCTAGAAGAAATATGAATACATTTTTGAAATCCCCGAGGTCTGTAGATTATAATTCACTGAAAAACTCGCGTTCATCCCAACTACAGGAAAAGCTGATTTTTTTCCGTTGCGCAGATTAGCATTACCATGGCGCGTTGCGCAGATTAGGTTGCACCAGAGTACCGAGCTCGAGCCACTCTACAACTTTGGTTATGAGGCAAAAAGCGCTCCGATGCACCCATAAGGAGTTATTCGCAAAAAACCGCCAATCCGCTCTTTTTTGGCAAGGACTTTAGTAAGCAAGCAGACAAGCAAGTTTTTATTTATTTTATTTATTCCCAAAAAACGTTCACATAACGTTTGACCAAATTGCCTACCGTAATCCCGCCAACCGGCCGGCGAACGGGGGGCCTATTTTCCGGCTACCAGCAGTTTAGTGGATACGGTAATTATATCGCAGACAACACTAACTGGTGCTTGGCTTAGTGCTTGTAGTAGTAATACCAAATTGGCGCAACATGAAACTTACCGAGTTCTGTGAGGCCCACATAACAAATTCCCTGTACGCACACGTTACGTTACTTTCTGTTTGACCACTCACCGAATTGTGGCTTTTTGGAATTTTTAACTGGCTTTTATGTTAATAACACTGTTATTAATGATATTATCAGTGTTATTAACATGCGTGAATTTTTAACTGTATATTATACATTCCTGCATACATACATGTACTAGGGGGTATGGGGGTTACTCCCCTGCTATAAAGGCCATACCTCCACCTCACCCCGAGATAGTTTTAGGAACGTCCCGAGGTCCGACCGCAAAAATACAAGTACTAGTACTTAGAGTGCGAACTATACCTGAAGAACCCAATACTTGCGTAAGTGAGCGAATTTCAGTGAACAGGTACATTCCAGTGGTGCACACAGGATTTCTATCACATCTATTAAAATTACGGAGGCCTGGTTGTTCCATTGTCCAACTAAGGCGAGAGATTTTGAAAAATTAGCCTTTAAAAATCATTTAGAAGCCGTTTTGGAGCGTAAATTATAGAAATTAACAGTTTTAGTCCGAATATGATGTACTGTATGACAGTGTTTTTTATTTTTTGGTGGATTTTTTCTTCTTACTCCACCAGAAAGGGGTGTACGAAACCCGCACACCTGGGTACAATACTAATACATTCTGTATCACTAAAAATGACAAATTTCAATTGAATCAAAAACGTTTATCTTAGATAAGAACAGAGAAATTGCACCAATTTACTGGTGTACTACTTAGAAAAGCGGACAGTATAAGACATTCTTAACCTTTTAGTTTATTAACGCAAAAACGGCTTTCTATACCTACAGTAATCATCGGTCAATCTTGTCGATTTTTTCAGGTCAGATTTTCAGTTCAACAGCGATTTTTATAGGTCCTAATTAGTTGTATTGGGTATTGGGCATAAAAAACCCAATACCCAATACCAATAACTGGAAAACACCCCAATACACCAAATACGCAATACCAGTTCAACTCTACCAGTACTAGACATATGAACTGTTTTACGCAATTTTGTTATCAGCAGATGGCAAACTACCAACCAAATCTAGTAGCGGGTTGGGTTTTCCGTAAAAGCGTCCATGGCGTTTTAGTTTTGGCACTTTTCCCAATTACGTTTTTAATCTAAATGAGCGCCAAGGGCGCTTATTTGGAAACGGCAACTTCTCTTGGGTTGAGCGTTATCTGTCTGTGATTTGAAGTTGTAGAACTGATTTTTCAACAAAAACTGATGATATCCTATATATTTCTTAAAACGTATATACTTTTCGCTCAGATTTTTTTAGGTTTTAGGGGCCGTGCAAAAATGACGTAATCGATTTTTGGCCATTTTTCGACCCCCCTTGTCATCGGTTGTCATCATTTTGCAAACCCCCCTCTAAAAGCTAAAAAAATGACGTCACTTTTTTCCACCCCCCCCCCCCCGAATTTGCAAAAATTCTTGCATTAAAATGAGCAAATTTTGGGACAACAGTTCTTAGGTTCTTCTACTTATTCTTCTAAATTCTTCTGCAGTAGATTTTCCCATATTGAGAAACAGTTTGTCTTCAGAAGATTTTTCGTTATTTTTAAGAAAATCAAAGAAAAAAATTCGGAAATCTACTAATTTATCACAATTCAGTGAAAAAGCCATCGACACAGTTAATGAACTACATGTATTGAAAACAGTAAGGTATCCAAGTAATGTAAGTGCCTAGGTACACTTTTTTTTGGTTGAGGTAGAAAGAAAAATCCTGTCAAAAACAAGAGAAAAGAAAAAATTCTTTCCTAAAAGTGTCTAAATAAAGCCCGTGCATGGTGCTTCTTTTCGCGGCCTGGTCTGGCTGGAGTATCAAATTTCGAGTCCGCCCTAATGAAATTTTGGGCCGGACGGCCTGGCCCGTTTCGGGAGAGCTAAAATCGCCAAAAATCTTGCAAAATCACTTGTGCGAGAACTACGTACAGAACAGTACGTACAAGAGAAACATTTCTAATGACGCAACAGACCTAAACATAAAACAGATTTAAAGAAAAGCTTGTTTTGGCTAAAGTCGAAAATAATGAAAAACTATTTCAATTAAGTTAGTTTAATTGTCTCTGCACGAGAAACCGGGCCAATAGGCGGGTAAAAAAAGTTCAAAATCGTTTTTGAAAGTTCTAATATCGATATTCTAGGACACTTTTCGATGCTGAAAACGAATTCGGTATGCAAATTTTCCTAGCTAAATTTGTACTAGAGTTATGCTCGGGGAAACCTTTTGAGCCAGACCAAATTATTTTTTTCTGAATCAGTGAAATTAAATACTTTGAATTAGTCAAAACGGGAACGCTGAATCGCGTGGTGTTCTTCATTTCAACCAGAACCTTCGAAAAATGCGATTTTTCATTACTTGAAGATTTCAATCGAGCATATCTCAAAAACTAGGCAAATTATTCGGAGCTGTTTACAGTTCTAAACACTTCGTAACATAAGCTTTCGATCCATATAAAATATTGGGGGTCATCGATGGTAGACGGCCACTTTATAGCCTCTGAAGTTTGGGTGTCTGTAAAATTCTGCCTATTTTTGACTTTTTTGTTTTTAACCAACACATTCGAATGACTGGTGTTTCGTCCTATGTATTCCTTTTACAAAATGGCTTACACCTTGAAGAGAGCTTGATTTGTAGATTAACTTGATGTATTTATGTCAGACAATAGAGCTAGTATACCAGCAAAAAAATAGTTTTCTGTTGTCAGATTCCAGAACCATCGGTAAATTTTTGTGCATAATACAAGCGTTTTTGCTAACATCTAGAAATATGGGAATTCATTATTCTGTATTGGGTTGAACTGCATGCTGTGGTCAGTAAAAAATGAGACTACCAAAAGCCGACAGTGGAGAGGAAATGGCATGGCACTACAGTCTTCTGCTGCAATGCAGAGTTTGTAGTCCATACACCAGTGCAAGTAAAGTACCAGTTAGCAAAGCACTTTGATAACCTTGATGCATGAGAGAAGAAGCGACTGGCTGCAACCTGTTCAAGTGGCATTGTGGCGATTCTAACAGTTGCAGCTCCAAACCAAGGACTCAATCTATGGCATCACATCTTGGAGTCAGAATACTTTCAAGATGTAGCCCACAGCAGCAGAACCCTAAAGTGTGACAGTGGAGAGAGAATTAAAAGGCCAAACTGCCTCCAAACAGTGTCTACTACCCATCTAATCAAGCTTTGCCAAGTGTACTGCTCTGAGATTGGCTGCAAACATGCACCTTGCGAGTGAGTCCTCTAATAGCTTGTGACCGTATTTGCGGCTTCACTGCAGAAAAAAGTATGACAGGGCTGGACAACAGAACAACAGATGGGGCTGAAGCTTTCGACTGTTTGTTTACAATCCTGACACAGGTTGATGGTGGAAGGAAACATCCGCGCAGTGAATGCAATTCAATGTGGGTTGAAACAGTTCAAACGGTGCTTGAAACTTGACTTTCCTGCACATGTGCGTCAAGGAGGCCCATGCAAGACACATTATGCAGTTTTTGCTTTGAATGATGAGCACTCAGAAGAATAAGAATTGGTGAACGTGTGTGAGCATGGTCACAAATGAAGAGTTTATTGTAACAAAGAACACACAAATAATGACAAACAGATTAGACAAGTGAGTGTTATAGTCAGTACAAATCTTTCATCACACCAGAGTGGGAAAACGGAGAGACGGGGAACAGAAAGATGGCATTCGGTGGAGTTGTATTCGCTTGGGTTCCGCTTGAAGGACACGTAGAACTCATGGACTGAAGACTTGTGAAACAAATGGCGGAAACGAATGGCATCACTCTGCTCGGATGGGCGTAGAACTGGGTGGGCATTTGGACACTGGACTGGTTGGCTTGTGGGCATGGAACTTGGGTTTGGTGGTGCTTGGACACTGGAAATGGTGGCGTGGACACATGGAAGGGGTGGTAGTGGTGCTGGTAGTGGTGGGAGAGCAGAAGTAGGTTTGGGAGAGTTTGGATGGCTTGAGGAACGATAAAGAGGTTGGCGCACACGACCTAGGGCCCGACCGGATATCCCGATCTGGCCGGATATGGCCATATCCGGAACCGGTACCAGATCCGGATATTACCTGCCGGATATGCCGGATATCAGTCACTGTTTTGTAAAAGGAATACATAGGACGAAACATCAGTCATTCGAATGTGTTGGTTAAAAACGAAAAAGTAAAAAATAGGCAGAATTTTACAGACACCCAAACTTCAGAGGCTATAAAGTGGCCGTCTACCATCGATGACCCCCCAATATTTTTTATGGATCGAAAGTTTATGTTACGAAGTGTTTAGAACTGTAAACAGCTCCGAATTAATTTGCCTAGTTTTTGAGATATGCTCGATTGAAATCTTCAAGTCATGAAAAATCGCATTTTTCGAAGGTTCTGATTGAAACGAAGAACACCACGCGATTCAGCGTTCCCGTTTTGACTAATTCAAAGTATTTAATTTCACTGATTCAGAAAAATAATTTGGTCTGGCTCAAAAGGTTTCCCCAACCATAACTATAGTACAAATTTAGCTAGGAAAATTTGCATACCAGATTCGTTTTCTGCATCGAAAACTGTCCTAGAATATCGATATTAGAACTTTCAAAAACGATTTTGAATTTTTTGACCCGCCAGGGTATCAGTTTTGGCCCGTTTTCTCGTGCAGAGGCAATTAATTAAAATTAAAAATTGAGCCAATAATTTAATTGTAATTGAATTGAAATTCAAATTCCAGAAATTTACATAACTAGTTTTAACCTATTTTTCATAATATTTTTGATCTCTTCTATGTACTGTTGTGTGGTATTGGATTTTTAAATGTGTATGGATTTTCAAATGTGTATAGAAACAATGCTATATTTGTGTATGGCAAATGTGTATGGGTGTGTACACAAACAACAGACTTCTATGACAAAATGTTGTATTTCAATTTAGAGATGCGCACGGGCCGGCTGGTCGGCCCGGGGTGGCCCGAATTTCTAATTTTTTCTTTCTAATCCTGACAAATTAATGAATTTTCGACTTCGTTTTCTTCAATTTTGTTACAAAAATAACGTTTATATCAGTTAAAGATAAAAAATGAGCCTGAATACGGAAAAATTGCAAAAAAGAGCGAAAAAAGTGCTAAATTTGGCTCATTTGAACCCAGCCGATTATTTTACCGAAAAAAACGGGCCGGGCCGGGCCGGGCCGGGCCGAGTGGCAAACGGGCCGGGCCGGGCCGGGCCACAAAATTTGGAAAACGGGCCGGGCCGGGCCGAAAATTTCGGCCCGAGCGCATCCCTATTTCAATTAGCACCCATGGGCAAAGAGCGAGAGGTGTCCTGAGCTGTTAAAAAACAGTGGAACTTAAAAACAAATAAACAAAGAAGTCGATTCGGCGTCTCGCGGCGCAGACTTTAGTTTCAAGTGGTACTACAGTTTGTTTAATCCTGAAAGCTGCTGCTCTGCGACCTAATCGATCATAGCTGTTGCAAACGCTGAACGCAGACGACCTGCGATCGCCTTATAGAATTTGTGGGTGATTTTTTAGAACAGGATGATCTTGATGATCAGTTTCCAGATCGAATCTGCTGGCCTGATGAAGCTCAGTTCAAACTGAATGTCAGATGGATGGGCCCCTTTGAAAATCAGTGACTTCATATTTTGTTGAATAAAAAATGCTGTGCCTTTTGATGCATATAATCCCAAAATTGGAAGGCATCTAAGTTACCTTAGCACTGTATTTGTGTGA
Organism: Sabatieria punctata; assembly: GCA_030248155.1. Classification (NCBI taxonomy): domain Eukaryota; kingdom Metazoa; phylum Nematoda; class Chromadorea; order Araeolaimida; family Comesomatidae; genus Sabatieria; species Sabatieria punctata. The sequence continues at coordinate 89,191 of JASANB010001366.1, forward strand.
AATTTGGTTGATTTTCGTTCACAGAGTCGAGCGCCGCTAATGATCAGACGTTGGACATCCTGTGCATGTAGGGCCGACCGGATATCCGAATCCGATCCGGACCGAATATCACTAATATCCGATCTGGTGCCGGAATCGGATACTGGGTAACCGGATGATATTTACCGAATATCATTCACAATAGTTCAATATTTTTGGCTGATTTATTGTATGACAATGATACTAATGATAGATTCAGAAGAACTAAAATGCTTACAAGCCCATTTTATCTTACTATTTTTTACTAAATTTTCTATTAGAGCACAAAAGAACTGCTGCTGCTGAACTGCTTACGGGCAGTGGCATAGGAAGAAAAGATAGGCAAAAATAAGAGAAATGAATAAATTATGACCTACTGTACATATAACCAAGAATGCATAAAAGAGTAGCAAGAATGTGCCACTCAGCGGCCGGCCGAGTGTCTATGCGCTGTAGTAAAATTACTGGAGAGGTCGCGAAATTCGCAAATTTTAATTGCGAATTTCGCGACCTCTCCAGTAATTTTACTACAGCGCATAGACACTCGGCCGGCCGCTGAGTGGCACATTCTTGCTACTCTTTTATGCATTCTTGGTATAACGGTCTATTTCACGTTCAGAAAGCGTTTTAGAAGCATTTTTGAAAGCAAATTTCCAAAAGTTTCTAATTCTAGTTGGGCTTCTGCCTCTTAAAACGACTAAAGCTGTAAATTTCTGTATTTTACGCCAAAAATATATTTTGTATGAATTTTAAGGCTAATTTTTCTCACCCTGGTTTAACAGCGGCCCAAGCTGGTACTTCAAAAATTTTCCCTTTTACAAAATCTGATATCCGATCCGGTCGAAAATTTCGATCCGGTTGGGCCCTATGTACATGTGCTACGGATAGCCGAAATTTTAGGCTCCCAACCGCTTCCCCCTTCGGCGGATGACCTGTTACATGTATGCGTTCATACATGGCGGAAAAATCCTGAGGGGTATATATGGCCGGCCGAGGAGGTTTTTTGCCGGCGAGTGGGTAAACCCCCGTCACTAGTGATGCCCTCGGGCCTGAACTTTCGGCCGGACCTGGCCCGTTTTCCAAAATTTGCGGAGCAGTCCGTTTGTCATTCGCCCTGGCCCGCTTTTTTCGGTAAACTAATTTAGCACTTTTCGGCTCATTTTCATAGTTTTTCCTTACTGCGACTCAGTTTTAATCTTTAACTTATATATATGTCGTAGGGAGAAACGGAATTCAGGGAGATTCGGAATCTCCCTAGGGAGAAGTGGAATTCCGTCTCTCCCTAGGGTTTTAGGGAATGTGACCTCTATTCCCTCACTCCCTAGGGAGATTCGGAATTCGCAACGCGCCCCTTAAAAGGTCACTCAAGTCTGTCGCTTTTTTGCCCTCAGGCTCTGCGAGAACTACTTTTACAACCTCTCCGTCTCTGGGCCGGCCGTAATTGGCACCTATTTAGGCAATTAGTACAGACAAAAAAGTTTACAGTAAGAACAACCCAACAAATGTTTGATTTTTGATTTGTTTATTGTACGTACGTATTGCGCTACATAGGAGAGTTGATTACACACTAAACAGCTTCTGACCTCTGCCGCGCTTGCTTTAGAGCAGGCAGAGCGTGCCATCAGAGTAGCGAGGCCTTTTTACTGTTGGGCCGTAAAAATGCCGAAACTTGTACTGACTGCCTAGTGATAGAGCAGAATACGATTTGTGGAATGCAGCTATCAGCGACTCAGGTCGAGCAGTTGTAGTGTAGATAGAAGGCGTCACGGCCAAGTTGAAGTGGAAGTTAAAGAAAAAAGTTCTATGTAGAGCAGGTACTAATATTTAATTAATATTGGATGTAAAGTTTGTTACGGCACTCTGCGTTCTGTTAATAAGCGGAAGCCGTTTTTGGTATGTGCGAAGTCTGAACTGCCGCAGTCACCAATCAATCAATCACCAAAATCACACATTTACCTAACCAATGTAACCTTTAGCGTACGTAAATTCAATCCGGCCTGATTTTAGAAGAAAGGTCTAAACTTTTCAATGATAGCCAGCGGAGGAAAAACCCAAATTGGGAACGAAAATTTCCTCAGGTATGAAGTTTCGAGCACAGATAATGGTGAGGTAGTGCAATTTTTTATCACTGGAAATAAGCAAACAGGAAATATAAAGCTGCTGCTTCAAGCAGAAAGTTGACAAGATCGGTATGTTGATGTGGAAGTTAGATTCTTGGCTGTACAGAAGTAAAAGTGCAATATGTACTACTGGCCTTATATCGGCATGCCGTTTGAACCGCTGTTGCTTAGTTACTTAGGTGCCAATTAAGACTGGGACAGGTTGTAAAAGTTGTTCTCGCAGAGCCTGAGGGCAAAAGAGCGACAGACTCGAGTGACCTTTTATGCGGCGCGTTGTGGATTCCGAATCTCCCTAGGGAGTGAGGGAATAGAGGTCACATTCCCTAAAACCCTAGGGAGAGACGGAATTCCACTTCTCCCTAGGGAGATTCCGAATCTCCCTGAATTCCGTTTCTCCCTACGACATATACATACGCTATTTTTCGAGCAAAAAAATTAGGTCGAAAATTGGTTAATTTGCCAGAATAATAGAGAATAACCTTAAAAGAATACAATTATATTGAACTATACTGAAATCGCAAGAATAGACACAAAAATGCTCTGTATTTTAACACAGATTTTTAGAAATTCGGCCCGGCCCGGCTCGGCGGGCCCAAAAGTGTGCCTGGCCAGCCGGCCCGTTTGTCGCATCTCTACTCTCACACCGCGGCCCACGTATGGGCACGTTCGGGCCAAAATTTTCGGCTAGGCCCGGCCCGATTTTTTGTTCAGAAAAAATTCAAGGCACAACAAAGCCAAGTATACTACTAACTAAGCCCGAAAAAGGTTTCGAGACTGGTTTTAAACCCAAATAAGCGGTTTCAAAAGTCTGAAACAGCGTTTAAATACTAAAAGATACTGAAGTACTGGATAAACCCGTTTTGTTCTCAACTCAGTCAAAAGCGTTTTTAGGTACATACAAAACAAACAGCTTTTAAATTCCGAAGTCGGTTCACGCTGGCTAGCTAAAAGTACATTGTAAACATCAATGCAACCCACTATGCAAAGCCGGCAAAGTCTATGCAGGTTCAGTCAGATTGCATAGAAAAAATCTTCAAAATACTAACTACTACTGTACATAACGACAGGCATTAATCATTCATACATGTAACAACAGGTCTTGGCAACATGATGAAAATTAACCACCTAAAATTTCAGGAAACATGTTAAAAGTACCAAAAATCGTTTAAAAACTGAGCACCAATTTTAGGCTTAAAACCGCTCTGACTATATGTTTGGCTAAAATACAATAGATCAACTTTAACAAAATTTTACTTTCCGCAATTCCAAAAACCGGCCAAAATTGGACCCAAAAATGCTTCTTTAGGGGCGCAAAATCCACCAGACCCTGGTACATTATGAAAGACACATATGTACTTCTAAAGCTACAGCACAGCCTACACTGCTTATGCCACTATGGCGCACCAACCAAATGCTATCAGACACTGCACTGCACAATATAGCAAGGTGCCTGATACCAATTACATCAACTTCAACATAGGACAAATCTATGGAAACCCTCAACCTTTGGCATTCTATGACAACACTACGAAACCAAATAAAGCTTCATAGAAGCAAAAACAGCACCAGCCAGGTGTCAATTACATGTGGGGCTGAGTGGTTCAGTTTTGACCATTCCATGCGAGACAAAGTTCGGGAAACAACCCAGCAACGTCTCCTCAAAATGGGCCATTGCTGACGCATCCTCGATCAGTTCCATTTCACCTGAAACTCCTGCGGCATTGCAGGCTTGCACAGCACTAAAAACTTGTCCCGAACCTGTTTCGCAGTCTTTGCTGTGCTTGCTGACCCAGTGACTTTCAATGCTTGACAGGTGGACAAAGGTTTGGTCACAACGGCCGCATCTGAACGGACGCGCCCCACCTAGATGCGCCTCCCACACATGTTCCTCTGCCTAGAAGACGATGCAGCCCATCAGACAGCATCCGAACATTCTAAGCGTGGGAAAGAAACACTTTCTCTTACACTGTGCCGATTCTGTTCAAGGCACACAAAGAGAAGCTTTGACTTTCATATCAGTTAGGCGAGCTAGTCAGAAATAGCAAGACTACCAGACCTGATCAACTGGAAATCCACACTGACATGACTCGCACCAGGCATCGCCTGCAGAAGCAGCATCTGACCTCACAGGAGACGTCCAAGCAGTTCCACTCATTTCTGCACTCCCGTCTGCGTTATTCTGTTGCTCAGTCTGCAGCCGCATGCTGGTCAGGATGGGATGCGGCTGTCGAATAAGCTCCGACGAGAAGTTGCTAGTGACTCTTCTGTTGAGAACCAGTTCCTGGGTTAGCAGATCTGTCGTGGACCGAGTGCTGCTGACGAACGGCGGCTGAGAAGAGGGTTCAACCGGCGTGGAGGTTTCTTCCGCCAGGATAATATCTTGACTCTGGGACGACCACATGCCTCCTCTTTTAGTTCCAATGTCCGGGAAGCATCGCGCTCGCCAGGTCAGATACAGCTCCTAATAAATCAGAGCACTGTCTCCAATGATTCAACACTTTTCTCAGACACCCATTCGATTTTTGCTAGTGCAAACGTACCTGCATCTCAGGCTCCTGTCTGTTGTCAATGACTTTCTGCGACCGACCAGGGTGCTTGGTGAGGATGTGACGTTTCACCTCCGATAGTGCGTAGGGCACAGAGTAGTCGCAATAGGGGCACTGGAGCAGATCCTTGCGGTTGATGTGAGCAATGTAGACATGCGCCGAAGCAAGCGCATCCAGACATTCTTTGCCGCATTCGCGACACGCGATGCGTCTATACTTGCGCTTCCCACTGGGAGAATACAGTACATTGTGCCCGTTTGCTGCTGGAGCGCTCTTCGGAAGGCTCTGAAAGGCAGAACAGATACATTTTCTGAGAAGAAAACGCTCTATGTACCTTTGTGGCTGTGTGCCTGACCAGCACCGGCGCAGGAGGAGTCTGCTCAGCTGTGGTTGTAATCACGGAAGAAGTGCGATTATGAACAGGCGACGGAAGAGATTCGTCTGAGAAGCAGCGCGCGTAAATCCCATCCACCGTCAACAACTGGTCGCTTATGTCAATCACCCCAATTCCATCTTTGACAGACACTGCAGACAAAAGGCCATACGAATTGGCATAATAGATTCGCTGCAGCAGCTCAGTACGTACGTCCAGAATGTTTCCAAGTAATGTGCGTCTTGATGCTTCTGCTGTTTCTACCCGTATAGTCACAGTACTGACACTTAGCCACCGGTTGAGAGATGAAATGGTGCTGCACATGCCGAGTCAGCAGCTCTGGCTGAATCACCATTCGACACAAGGTGCATAGCTTGGGTTCTGTCGCGTCAAAAACCTGCCTTCTTCTTGCTGAAATCAATTTTTCTACTAGAAAACACACAGCACCTACAAAAAGTACCAGTAGCTGACGACACTTTGACCTGAAGATCGGGAGTTGCTTTCTTCTTCGCAACTTGTGCCACAGTCTCCTCAATCGAGCTGCGCTTTTTGCTGTCTTTCTTGCGTAAAAGGTTGCGAATGTGAGGCATCTGCACCTGAATGTCAACTGCTTGGTCTGAGGCGCTGCCATCGATAGCAGTTGTGGAGTCTGATTGAGAAGGAAAAGAGAACGACTGCATCGCAATAACGCTCTGCGTGGACGTGGAAGAAGAGGACGGACGAGACTCTACAAAAAATCAGTTACAATCGAGTACACAAAATATAAGCCCGGCCGGGACCACAATTCGGAGGTGGCAAAAGCACTCGGGAAGTTTGACTCTCGCTGGTGGGAGCACCCTACTTGCTATACACATTTATTCCCGTGATTCCCTGCAAAATAGGAATCCCTGCACTACTATCCCTCCATGCGCATCAATCGGATACTATGATCTGATGCACTCGACTTGACCGAGTGTCACTGTAGTAGCTCAAATTTAAACAGGAAAACGTATTACTATCATTTTCCAATTGTTGATCGAGCTCAACCAATGTAGAAGACTGCAGTTTCTGGCCCGTTCTGCTGGCTGTCAGGATTTCTTGCAAACGTTTTTCTTGCACAATACTGGTATTCTCTCGTATCTAAAATTTGGATGGCATAACATAAATACGTATTTATCCCAGAGATATCAAGGATCTGGATGAATGTTGTAACAAAAATATTGTTTCAAGTTTGTCTGGGAACTTCGGATGTTAGCCAGCTCTTTTTCAACACAGACTCTGTTGAAAACCTGTGATTCAAACAAGATTGGAAAATACATGGGCCT
>JASANB010001367.1:0-12007 GCA_030248155.1 Sabatieria punctata
GCAGAATAATTGGAACCTAGCTACTGTATTAGAGCAATTACTCCCTGTAAAGTTGTTTTGCCAGAGCTTACAAAAATTTTGGTACGGATTTTCAAAATAAGAGATAATTTTTTTGCTAATCTTCAGAAAATTGGCATTTTAAACCAGAAAATGGCATGGACAATTCTGTTTAATTATAATAAAATTTCTAAAATTGCTTTGTATGTGCACAACCCGCGGAAAATCCTCAACGGCGTGTCCCGCCCGGCTCGGCCCGTGCACAAGACTTCTGCTGTCGACCACAGATTGGTAAGCAGAAAACAGTGCATGTCAATGCAAGATAGAATGATAAAGTTGAACACAGTACCTACCTGCTTTCCAGAGTTTCAACAACCGCTTGTCACAGATATGGGACTCCGAATTTAGAGCAATAATGGCAAATTTCACAGCTGAAAATTAATCTGTTGGTAGCAAATCAGTAGAACTGAACCCAACTTGACTAGCTTACAGTTCTTGGAAAGAAATCGCGTTAGCTCAATGAACTTTGGCATGGCAGACTGGGGTTACAGATGAAAGTTTATCATGCAGAGGTCAGTTAAACATCGCAATAAACACTGACTGCTGGGTCCCACAACCACCAGATTAACCACCGAAGCGAATCATTCACATGGAATTTATTATATTTATATCACACCACCACGCAGTAATATCAACAAAGATTACAGACAAAATAGCCGACCAAACCAAGCTGGACCTGTAGCAATTTTTATCAAAATAAGATTATGAATTTCATTCCACGCGTCCACGCAGTAACACATTAGCAAAGCATATTACCATTTCATTCAGAATCGAACCGCCACTGGAAATGCGCCTGTAAAGGATTTCGAATAATTTTTCAAACCGACAAATTTCAGATATTGAAACTAACAACTGTGTCACTTTAAGTTAACAATTAAAGAATGGCTTGTGGCCAAAAACAAGAAACTAGCGTAACGATTTTGACTTCAAATTATCAGATTCAGTTGAAACTACCAGGGGAAACCGCCAAAATCAAGAGAATTTCTTTTGGTAACAGTTCAAGTTCTTGAGCTAGCGCACCGGATGTTCGTCTGTAGCAGGGGCGCACATGCATGAGCCAAGGAGATTCAACAGCTGAACCTCCATAAAAGGATAAACATGGCTCCACCGTCGACGGAGTGACGCGGCATCATTGTGGTAAGGTCAGACAATCAAGTCGCTGCTAAAAGTATTTTTATCGGTGGTCCGCTCTGCAGTATTTTGGGCTTAAAGAATTAACTTTGTAGTGGAGCCGGTAAACATCGGTTTTATCGGTCCCTCAGTGGCCGGCGCATTAGGCACATGCTCTGACCTTAATGCGCGCGGGCGACGGCCGCCGGCTGACCAGGCCATGGCAGGGCTGAGTTTAGCGCGGCCGATTACAATACATTACGGTGGGTCGGTCGGCGCGAACACAATAGGTTTGTGCACAATACACATAGCTCATTAGGTTTCATTAGCCCACAGATACACTAGCAATAACAAGGTCGACAGCTCCAGATTGGCATTCTCAAAGAAAGAACCAAAAACGTATTGTTTTCTTGCGACCCGTGTTTTGGAATCTCCAGGTCCAGGCAACACCGTCGAGTTTAAAGCTGGCGTCTTTGACTAGTGACGTGACATGTTCTTCTGGCGTTCTGGCACAGACCGGCAGAGATCAGTTGAATAGCTATTGACGGCAAAACTCAATCAAGTCAAAGCTTCGTCTACTGTGTCAAACTGCCGAATATGTTGAAACAAAGGGCAGAGATAATCACCCAACAGTGGATTGGAGTGACCGTTCCGATCCATAATTATAGCTACTTGAGGTCAGCGAAAACCCGCAAGGTATTTTTCTGAACTAATTATTGTCTAAGTATCCCAAATATGCCGGAAACAAGAGAGCCTTCCGCAGTGGTGGGGCAACCTGCAATGCGTTGATTGTAATCGGCCGCTCTATGTAAGCTGCCCTAGCCTGATCAGTCGGCGGCCGTCACCCGCGCGCGTTAAGGTCAGACCATGTGCCCACTGCGCCGGCCGCTGAGGGACCGATAAAACCGATGTTTACCGTGGAGCCTAAGGCATTTACTATGGCATAAAGCTTTTCCCTTAAAAAAAGGTATTCAACACAAAAATTTCGTCTTTAACGGCGCGTATACAAATCGCCTCTGCAGAAAAACGGAAACGGTGAGGACGTGCGGTACGCTGTGGTACAAAGTGGTACACCAAGTTTTGCGGGTTTTCCAATGTCACAAACAGCCTCCTCGAAAGTAGGAAGGTTGGATAATCGCAAGTTACACCCTAAGAGAAGGGAAATAAGCAGTACTGAGAGCAAAATGAAGAAAATGAGCGCCACTCATGCTGGAAACTATTGCTTATCGCAAAATTGTTTCATTCAATAAGTCGAAATATAAAAAAGTGCAAGTCCATCCCTAGCAAGCTAAAGCTGAAGAACTCGTATTCTGTGGCCTTGCACACAGACTCCCTTTGCCTTCCAATCCCACGATGCTACCCATTTATCTACTTGTCATCACTGCCTTTCGGTGGCCTGACAACAAACCTAAATCTAAGCTAGCATAGATTCGGTGTCAGGTTTATGACTATAAATCGGCTTATTTTTGTTTGAGCATAGCATAGATCTCAGAAGTCGATTTCTAAATTGCAGGCACCGTCAGTAGACAGTCAGTGTTGACCATAAAGAGAAAACACTTTAAGTAAAAGCAAGCACCATTAAATATGTATATGTAAAATGCATGGGTATCAAATATTTAGCAATTCATAATATGAATTCGAAAACGTAGCAAGAAAATTGAAAATAGAGTATCACAAATGACTAAAACTGCACATACATACGTACTGTATCACGTATCACAACAGAAAATCCAAACGGTTGGTGTTATCTTGTGATGATGATTATGAATTCGATAGCTTTTGATTGCATCAAGCACATCCAGACTCGACCAGTCCTACAGGTAAAAAGTTACGGCAATGTTTTGAGGCTTCATCAGGTCGACCTCCAACCATTCTTTACTTTATAGATGGTGCAACGGAAGGAGGATTCGCGTTCGGAGAACGTTACCGAATTGCGGGCGTACCGATATGCAATTTTTTTGCATCCGGGGATGTTGGTTGTTCTTGTGCATGTTTTCCTAATTTCCAAATTGTTGGGAAGCATTTTGCATTTTTCATATTTTCGATTTTTCAACTTTCCAACTTCTTGGGGAGGCGATTTGTGCCCGCCCGACAAAAGTTCGAAGAAACGTTGCTTCTATAAAATTTTTGCGACATTACTATTTTTTCAACGACCAAACAGTCGCCATGACCCAATTACCTCCATAAAAATGGTCAGTTAGCTTGAGTAGGTAGTTTCAAAAAAAATGGGGTAATATGGAATGGGATCAGAAATGGTTCGGTGATTTTGACCGTGCCGAGGGACCGTAGTTTATAACTGCAAATGTTTCTTGGCATAATAATCAAGGGTTGCGCGGCCGCGCAAACCCGTCGAGTTTTTTGGTCGAGGGGAGCGTGGAGCGTTGATTATATGTTAGACCGTAGGTTATTGGTGTGTAGTATTGTAGGTGGCGGCTGCGCATATAAACGCGATCGCGTATACCCTATTACTGCCGGTTTTAACTTTGATTTCACATTTTTCTTGGTTTGGGCGGGAGTTTGAATGTGTTGGTTTGTGGGTAGGCGGGGGGTTGAATTCATGTTTTTTCTTTTTTGTTTTTGGGCTTTGTCGGCGGGAGTTTGAACGGGGTGATTGTGTTAGGAGTAGGTTTTACCGGCAGATTTTTTATGTTTTTTTGATTGTTTTTTCTTGTTTGTGTTTGCGATTGGTGGGCTGGAGTTTGAACGGGGTGGTAGTGTTAGGAGTAGGTTTTGCGGTAGATTTTTTATGTTTTTTTTGGTTTCGGTACTGTAAAGAGGGCATTCCTGCAGTTTACCTACCTAAAATCGTACAGTGCCCATGTACCGTATTCTTGGTGTGGAAACGTTTCCTGAGCATCAATGGACTACAAAAATGGTAAGTACGTGTTACTGTAACTACCGTATCCCGGGTTACGGTATTTTCGAAAATCGGTCTGTTTCGCTTGTTTCTTAGCCGATTTTACGCGGGTTTTCGTTGGAAGAGGGGTTTTCGGACATGCTGAATCGATTTCACAGCCTTTCGGAACGATTACTGTAATTACCGTAACCCGGGTTACTGTATTTGCTAAAATTCGACCATTATGCTTGTTTCCTAACGGATTTCAACCGGATTTTCGATGGAATAGGACCTGTATCGATTGCACACCCTGCCGGAACGATTACTGTAACTACCGTATCCCGGGTTACGGTATTTTTTAAAATCGGGCAGTTCTGCTCGTTTCTTTACGGATTTTAACCGGATTTTCGTTGGAAGAGGGGAAAATACAGGTGGTATGCATGAACAAGCAGATGAGTTTGACGTTTACCACCTCTCACTGTGCGACAGCTGCACCTATCTAGCTGTATGGAAGGGTCGGCCGCCTGACCTCCCAAGCTTGAAGAAGTTGTATATTGTTCCCGGCTAATAACAACAACAACAAGAAACAGTTGGCGTTGCTTTGTGGCTGAACTGTCAGACTGATGGATCTAGCCCCGCCCATATCCGTCACAGAGGCCTGTCGGATATCGATTGACGCCGCTACGGCGTTGGCTCAGCACGCTGTTGTGTGCTGTAACGCCGGATTTCCTGTAGGTTCTGGCCGACCAGGGTTGTTGTGTTGTTCGGTTGCCTTTTTGTGCGGCTGTCCAAACTTTTTACACGTCTGTTGGGTTGCGTTGCGCAGTTGGATATTATGGCGAACCCAAGACCCCGGGGTCGGCCTCCAGCGCCGCAATCGATTCTTGATCCCGGTGTTCAGCCTGTACCGATATTCCAACTGAGAGATTTTCGTGTCACTCTCAAGCAAATTCATCTCAACATAAGCACAGACACAGACAGGGCAATCGAGTGGCTGGCAGAGCATGGTTTGATCGCAAATGAAAAGCGATGCACCAATCCAGCATGCAGAAACAGACCACTCATGAAGCTAATCGCTCGGCAACAAAGTTATCCGACTGATGGCAGAGCTGTTAGTAGCATTTTTCATACATGTACTACTATTCTGATTACATGGAGCCTATTGGGGGAATTGACAATAACTTAGATGCAATTACAGTGGAAATTGATGAAGCATTGTTCATGCAACGGAAGTATCATCGTGGTGGTCACAGATACCAAATGAAACCGTTAATTTGCGCTCTGCACGCGCCTTCCGCAACGCTCTCTGTAATACCGATTTTAGTAGATTTTATCGGGGTAGGGTGTTAGTGGCCGTTTAGCGGCCCATCCCCATCCCTATCTGTTTGGTCTCAGTCTTGGGCATTTGTGTTCCGTTTATTTTGAATAAAAATTACTTACTTACTTACTTACTTACAGAGAAAAAGCATGGGTTTTCGGAGGGGTTGAGCGTGAGAATCCTGGAAACTTGTTCTTGATTAATCTTCCAAGAGCAGCAGGTCAACCTCAGCGTGATGCCAACACATTGCTTCCGTTGATAGAGCAGTGGATTTTGCCGGGCAGTCACATAGTGAGTGATGGGTGGGCTGCTTACGCCGGAATTCCCCAGTTAGGCATCGGTGGTGGTTTATACACACACTCAGTCATAGTCCACCAGCACCATTTTGTGGACCCTCACGACCCAAACATCCACACTCAAACCGTGGAAGGGGGTGTTTGGTCATCAGTTAAGAACAAAATCCGTGCAATGCATGGTACATCTGATGACCTTTTCGAGTCCTACCTCTGTGAATTCGCTTTCAAACGTCGGTTCCCGAATCTCTTCAGCGAAATTTTCTTTTGGATCAGACATTATTATCCAGTCTGACTGGACCGTGAGTCGTTTTTTCCATGTTCTTCATTTCCGTGTCTGGTTGTTACCCTATGTTTGTTCTCTTTATTTTCGATGATTTTGATTTTCATATTTTGGTACTAGCAGTGAGACTGTAGTATGTGGAGTGTTAATCTGTGCAGTAAAAACCTGATTTGATTTCTCCATCAATGTTAATCATTTTAAACCCTTTCTTCCAACGAAAATCCGGTTAAAATCCGTAAAGAAACGAGCAGAACTGCCCGATTTTAAAAATACCGTAACCCGGGATACGGTAGTTACAGTAATCGTTCCGGCAGGGTGTGCAATCGATACAGGTCCTATTCCATCGAAAATCCGGTTGAAATCCGTTAGGAAACAAGCATAATGGTCGAATTTTAGCAAATACAGTAACCCGGGTTACGGTAATTACAGTAATCGTTCCGAAAGGCTGTGAAATCGATTCAGCATGTCCGAAAACCCCTCTTCCAACGAAAACCCGCGTAAAATCGGCTAAGAAACAAGCGAAACAGACCGATTTTTGAAAATACCGTAACCCGGGATACGGTAGTTACAGTAACACGTACTTACCATTTTTGTAGTCCATTGATGCTCAGGAAACGTTTCCACACCAAGAATACGGTACATGGGCACTGTACGATTTTAGGTAGGTAAACTGCAGGAATGCCGTAAAGAGATGGCGGCAGTTTGAATGGGAGTGCGGTTATTTCAATTTTTTAAGGATGTCTTTTGAAGCTCAATGTACGGTTAGTTTCAGGGTATGTGGTGTTGCGATGTACTGTATACGGTAGGAGTACCATATTTACGAGGTTTTAACAGTATACTTGAGAGTTTTGAGTCTGAGGATATTTGTCTGAGGTGTTTTTTTAAAAAATGGGGCTGTTCTGCTGTTTTCTTAATAATGATTCTAAGCGGATCTGCGTTGGAAGAGTTTAAGATACAGGTGGTATGTATGAACTAGCGTATGCCGGGTTAGAGTATTTTGAAAAAATCGGTCTGACTCGGCTGGATGTAGATGTATGTTAACTGGGTTTTCGTTGGAGGAGGGGCTTTCTGACATGCTTAGTCGAGTGCACAGCATTTGTGAACGATTAGTGTAACTACGGTATGCCAGGTTACGGTATTTGCTAAAAATCGACTATTATGCTCGTTTCTTAGCGGATTTTAACCGCATTTTCGTTGGAATAGGGAGTGAATAGATTGCACAGTCTGCCAGAACTATTACTGTATCTACCGTATGGCGGATTACGGTATTTTTTAAAAAATGGGCTGTTCTGCTCCTTTCTTAGTGATTCTGACCGGGTTTGCGTTTGAAGAGCTGAGAATAGAGGTGGTATGTATGAAATACGGTATCCCGGGTTGCGGTATTTTGAAAAATCGGTCTGAATGAGGTGGATGTCAGTGGAGAGGGAGGGATAGAGGGATTGCGAGTTCAGTGCAGTCAGCATTAAAGCTGCTCCCTGCTGCTATAGAGCCACTCACGCGTTCTAAACTAGTAGGAGGTAGAAAAAATTCGGGGTGTAATTATTTTAATTAATTTTTAATTTCTTATTAATTTTTTTTATAGGTTGTACTTAGTACTTGATATTGGGGCGTAAAAACGGGAACATGTGATACGAAAACCCGTAAAAGAGCTGGATACACCTAAATAACGAATACGCATTAGCCAATCGCAGATCGCATTCTAATTCAGACTGTGTTGACACCTGTATTTAGATTGCTTTTGTAGCCACCACAAATCGACATTGCGACGTTTAAGGTGTCGGTAGTGCCGAGGGATGCCTGACATCAAGACGCTGTTGTTTCTGGACCTGGAGAGTACCGGTCTGTTTGCCAATGAGTCATGCAGTCAGAGTGTCAGTGCCAGTCAACAACTGAACTACCAGCTGGGTCGTGGTGGCTCTCAGACTGACCCCAGAATCACCGAACTAGCAGTGGTGGCTGTGCCTCTGGGTTTGTTCGAGCACGAGATCGCATCAGACGAGTACGGCTTGCCTAGAGACCTGACTATTTGGTGCGCTACCGTCAATCCTCAGCTACCTGACCACAAGTGCAAAGACTGCAAAAAAGAAGTGCACCGCTATGAATCGTCACGTGAATACATCCTTATTACACTTGTGTAAGGGTACGTTTATACTCGTGTTAGAATTTATGTACGTGGTAGTGGCATTTTTGTTGCTCCAACATTAGCTCCGTGCTGTCGATAAAGTATTAGCGGCGTGTTGGTCTGTGGCATATACTGGATTTTGCAAAGGGCGTGTAAAATTTTGAAAGTGCCTAGTTGGGTTGCTGCTGAAGCACGGCAAGAAAGTTTAGCAAAATTGGTGTTCAAAAACGCGTTTAAAAGCGATTCTGAGCATAAAATTAACAGAAATTACAAGTTTTAGTATTTTATAGTACGTAGTCGGGCGACCAGTGCGAGAGATGTTTGAGAATTTAGCTTGAGAAGGAACAAGTGTCACCAGATACAGTTTTATGCGACAAAGGACTCTGTACGTCAGGAACCAACTGTTCTTGTTAGTAAGTGGACCTTTTCCTGGTCGGTGTATTTTTAGCCTAGTCTTTCCGCGGTTGGTCTTGTTTGTGTTGCAGTAGCAAAATTAGTGTTCAAAAACGCGTTTAAAGCGATTCTGAGCATAAAATTAACAGAAATTACAAGTTTTAGTAGTTTAAAGTACGTAGTCGGGCGACCAGTGCGAGAGATGTTTTAGAATTTAGCTTGAGAAGGAACAAGTGTCACCAGATACAGTTTTATGCGACAAAGGACTCTGTATGCCGGGAACCAACTGTTCTTGTTAGTAAGTGGACCTTTTCCTGGTCGGTGTATTTTTTAGCCTAGTCTTTCCGCGGTTGGTCTTGTTTGTGTTGTGAGCGGGGGAGGGGGGTGAATTCCTTTTCACCAGACAGTAATAACCCCCAAACCCTCTAGTACATGTATGGTGCGTATCACACTAGTACGTAGAGAACGATGTGTATTCCAAGCTTTTACTCCAGGTACTACCGACCAGTAAAATGTCCGGAAATTCAATGCAAAGTTGCGTATGTTCCATCCGCGAGGTCCCGTCGAGTTTTTCCACACTGATATCCCCGACCAATGAAATGTTCGGAACGTGTTCCCACATTAAAATCGACACGAAAAGGTCCGGAAATTCACCCCCCCTCCCCCCAACTGAAAGCAAAGCAATGGCAGCAAGACTAAGCTAAAAATACAACGACCACAAAAAACTCGAGGGCGCTACGTGGTCAAAGGGTTACATGACTCACTCAGTACATATTCGCAAGAATATACACTCACGACGTTCTCAATTACACCCCACCGGAGACGATACGCCATCCATACAGCAGGTCTTCAAAACAATATACAATCGACACCTCGCCAATGACACGCCGAATTAGGCGCTACTCGATGCATACGGTACATATACGAAATAATATCCATTCACCACCTTCTCAATCAAAGTCCCAACTACACTCTACCCGATCTACACACTAGATATTCCCAATAATATATGATTACGACCTCATCAATCACTCATCAACGTAGAGACAACTTCATCAATAGAGTACACAATCCAACCACAATCAAACCCTTACAACCTCGGTCACCTATATAGTACACATTCTGAACAGTGTACAGTCACCCCCTGATCGGTCAGACTTCAATGTAAT
This sequence comes from Sabatieria punctata, assembly GCA_030248155.1. Classification (NCBI taxonomy): domain Eukaryota; kingdom Metazoa; phylum Nematoda; class Chromadorea; order Araeolaimida; family Comesomatidae; genus Sabatieria; species Sabatieria punctata. The sequence continues at coordinate 9,582 of JASANB010001367.1, forward strand.
GTCCTCGAGTCCTTTTCTGCTGATTTTATCTTTTAACCTAGCCTTGCTGCGATTCCTCTTGTTTATTGCCAGGGGGAGGGAGAGGGTGGTAGCGCCCTCGAGTTTTTTGTGGTCGTTGTATTTTTAGCCTAGTCTTGCTGCCATTGCTTTGCTTTCAGTTGGGGGGAGGGGGGGGGTGAATTTCCGGACCTTTTCGTGTCGATTTTAATGTGGGAACACGTTCCGAACATTTCATTGGTCGGGGATATCAGTGTGGAAAAACTCGACGGGACCTCGCGGATGGAACATACGCAACTTTGCATTGAATAGTGTTTCTGCTCGTTGAATCTGAAATTGAAGCAACCAATCAATGTTTAGAGTCGAGGTTTTCCTTATTTTTAAAGTTTTGTTTCTATTTTCAAACCTTTGTTGTTTGACTGCAGAAACAGGCAGACAGAGCTTCTACCTATACACAATTTGTAAGCATTTAAAAAGTGAATCGGCAGTTACCAACCAATACTTAGGCATCCTACAGTAATGAGCCACTTTTTGAACAGAAGGGCAGCCGACTGATTATGAAAAAACACGTGGTAATACGACCGATGGAACGGTCCTCCTCCAACCTCTGTCGTGAACCGCCCCAGCCCCACCAGTCCAACTAAACAAATTCTAACGTTTCGATTCGAAATCTGTATGTCTTTTACACTGATAATAATAATCAACACTAGTATTTGCTACTTCAGTAAATGAATGCAGTTTACAGGGAGTTAGTTAGGTGCTTGCTCAGTACAGCTATCGCACAAAGTTAATTCAACGGTTGGTCAGATCGACGCGTATCTTCTTAGCATCGTGTTCATGTCGCTTGAATACAACTTGAGGATAAAAATCACCAGGCCTCATCGGTAAGTACAGAATAACCAGTTTGTCCGCTTTTGGTGGGCCGGGTTTGCGTTCGATGGTCACTCGCACAGAACCGTGCGGCTGAATCACGTCATACATTGGTCCGATGCTGTATAGAGCGTTATCAGTGCATCTGAAAGCACAACTATGTACGTAACGCACACCACCGAATCTAGCCACAACACAAACGCACTTGAGTTTGATGGCTAATTTCTGTGACGAATCATTGACGCACTTGTGTTTCGCTTTCTCTCCTCTGTGACTCAACATAACTAAGCCCGGCTCCAAATGAATAGGGTCTGCCACTTCCATTGAGCTCGTAGAACGTTTGCTCTTCGATCTGCTTGTGTGCCGGTCCTTCTCTTTTTCTCTCTTTGTCTTCGCTTTAGCGGTTTTGGTGTCTTGTGGTGGCGTCGCTTTGGCTGAACGTTTTTCCTTGCCACTCCTCTCAACCTGACGTCTACTTTTCTCTCTGGCCGTGCGTTGCTCGTGTACGCTTCCCGGCGCTGGTGTGAGCTGGTGCGTTCCAGACACTTCTCGAGTTGAACGCGACAAATTAACCGTCTCACTGATTAGTGCGTCATCTGGCTCTGCCTTTGGCTTCAGCTGCTCGTAGATGGCTCTGGTCGACCGCGGCTCTTCGTTTGGCTCGATGTAGTGACGTGACGACGCGGTTTCTGGCAAAAGCAGCTGTTCTGTCTCTGTGCTACGCTCCGATTTCTGCAGCGTTGATTTACGTTCTTTCTTAGGTGTAACCACTGTCTTCATAGCCGAGGTCGATGCTGTTTTTGGCTGTCTCTTGTCTCGTTCGGATCTGCGTGTTGTTCGATTGTCTCTGTCGGATTTTCTTCGCTTCGATCTCTGAGTGGTCTGTTGAAATTGCTTTGGTCTTGATGTCTTAGCGTCTCGTTTCGATCTGACTGACTGTCGACGACTTCGTCTGGTTCTCCTTGACTCCTCTTCATCTCCATCTGACTCCGTTGACTGTTGATACCTAGACTTCTCTCTTTTCTGCTTTGATCCACCGAGACCCATTCTTTACAATACTACACAATACAAAGCCAATGAAATCATTACCGTCTTTTGCTCCTTTTGTACTAAGCTTGTCTACTGTCATACGTACATTGTACATTCTTTTCGATTAAAAAAGTATCACTAACAACTAAAGTAGACTGCCGACGGTATACTTTTTAAACGCTCAGTTTTGCAGTAGCTAATAGTACAGAGTTGTTGCTACAAACGTGAATTTTAGACAGCAGTGCTTGAAAATTGAAATTGAATTCTAAAATTATAGAAGATCTCGACTTGGAGGTTTTAACAGGAAAAGGAACTCTGTTGGAGAGACACTTCTTTCTGTCTGCTCTGCTGGCCTGTGATGTAGCGCGTTGTGACGACAAAAAAAGAAAGACGGGCGGCGACCGTAGATTCTCAGCTCGGTTTTTTATTAGCAACAACTACTCGCCAAGGCAATACGGCCTCCTAAGTTTGCCGATAACTGGATCGGTCACACATCGGGCAAAATTAACATAGTACATAAAATTTGTATA
>JASANB010001368.1:0-12628 GCA_030248155.1 Sabatieria punctata
GACCCTGCTATGTGCAAGTCGAAAAATCGAACTCAGGCCTGGGACCTCCGGTTTGGGGAAGTTGTACCTAACGATGACTTGTGCTAAACCTGAAGAGCACAGCCCTCTAGGTGCCCTGGTCCGGCAGAGCCAGCCCTCGGAAGCAGGGTGGGCAACCATCAAAATCGGACTGTCAATAGGTCATGTTCGACTGAGTGTCACTTGCGATCCAAAGCAGCTAGAACGTTGTGCTTGGTGCCAAACGAATCGTCATGACATTGGCTTTCGTTTGCCGCATAAGCAGTACTGTTTCGCTGTTTCGTTCTCTAACCACGACATCGAATGTGAAAAAATCCGCAAAAAAATTTCATGGTGAAGTTCACTAAATTAGATTTTTCTCGAAAATAAAAAAGGGTACCCTCGAGATTTTTTTATATTTTATAGCCCTGTGAATTGCGCTTCTAACGGTGTATAGAAAGTGGCAAAAACGCATGCCTCTGCATATCAAATTTCCACTCAAAGTGCAAAGATAACCAAAAATTCGCTAATTTACCACTATTTAAGCATGTATCCCATGCCTATGTATGTATGTATGTATGTATGTATGTATGTATGTATGTATGTATGTATGTATGTATGTATGTATGTATGCCGTGCCATCACTGCGTGCTTTGCGTGAAAAGTAGGACATAATTTGTTGCTCTGTAAGGTACTCATTTGGCTGGAATCGAAGTGAAGCTGCAACATATGTACATGAATGTAATAATTAGGATTAGGTTTCAGTTCATGTGCTAACCACTAGAATCCCGAACATAAGGCATTTTCTTTGCCAGTGTCCCAGCATTATGCTTCATTCGGTCTGTCCGACCTTCATCAAACTTCTCATCCAGCCAAGCCACCTGGTTCGAGTTAAAGCGAATGTTTGGTGAAGATTCATGCAGAACCCAACCTGGTTCTAATGGCTTACATCCTGCGATGCATTGACTATTGATCGCTTCTTCAGTAGCAACCTCCCTTTCAAGTTGTTGATGGATGTCATTTGAACTTGTGAAAATATTCTCAAGATTGTTCTGATACATTTGCTGAGCCACATCCTGCATTGTTTGTCACTCTGGAATCATCTGATGGGTACCAGTGATGAGGTGTCTGATGAGATTTCCATAAAACTGGTATTTTCGCCTGCACCCTTCTTCAGGGCAATCAAAAAGTTCGTTTTCGTTCGCAGTCTCGAAAACCACTGTTTTGTCAACTTCCATTTCATCATTATCATCAGACTCATCAGTGCTTTGAACACGCTGCTGGGACAATTGGACTTGATCAGGTTGTGCCAGTGTTGGGTCTTCAATGTCGCTTTCTGGATCAACCACGGATTTTCTGCTTCTGCTGTGTTGATTTGATCTGTTGGGTAGAAAGAAACACCAACTGGCTTCCAGTAGTCTTTCCCTGGGATCTGGTACTGCAGATCTTCATGAACCTTTCTTTATTTCCTTTGTTTTCCCATACTTTCTTTGGAATCACTCTGCCCTCGACAATGTTTGGCTTTGCCAAGCCTCCAAAACACCATCATAAATGCCAGCAGAGGGGTCAACCATACATACATACATACATACATACATACATGCATACATACATACATACATACATACATACATACATACATACATACATACATACATACATACATACATAGGCATGGGATACATGCTTAAATAGTGGTAAATTAGCGAATTTTTGGTTATCTTTGTACTTTGAGTGGAAATTTGATATGCAGAGGCATGCGTTTTTGCCACTTTCTATACACCGTTAGAAGCGCAATTCACAGGGCTATAAAATATAAAAAAATCTCGAGGGTACCCTTTTTTATTTTCGAGAAAAATCTAATTTAGTGAACTTCACCATGAAATTTTTTTGCGGATTTTTTCACATTCGATGTCGTGGTTAGAGAACGAAACAGCGAAACAGTACTGCTTATGCGGCAAACGAAAGCCAATGTCATGACGATTCGTTTGGCACCAAGCACAACGTTCTAGCTGCTTTGGATCGCAAGTGACACTCAGTCGAACATGACCTATTGACAGTCCGATTTTGATGGTTGCCCACCCTGCTTCCGAGGGCTGGCTTTGCCGGACCAGGGCACCTAGAGGGCTGTGCTCTTCAGGTTTAGCACAAGTCATCGTTAGGTACAACTTCCCCAAACCGGAGACCCCAGGACTAAGTTTTCACGATGGCCGATTTTTTGACTTGCACATAGCAGGGTCGATTCTCTCGCGAACTGACTCTTAAGTCGCAAATAGATATGCAATGCCGTATAGTGCTTGGGGTCTGAAAAATACCGGCTTATCGGGTATTTTATGCGGGTAATGCGTAAAAAATACCGGATAGCGGATACGGATACTTCCAAAAGTGCAGAGTAAAGCAGGGCTCAAATCCATTTCAAAGCGTCGTAGTACAGTCCCACCCGCATAAATATTCTCCGTTTCCAGTCTCCTTGCATTTCATTTTGGTGATTGAGTTGCGAGGCTGATGCCAATCTAAGCCGTCTTAACTAAGGAAACGAAGAGTCCGAAAAGAGGTAAGGGTCAACGGGTAGAGAGGGGAACGTTTTGGGTGGATTGGAGACCGGGTGTCGTTTTTGTTTTGGAAAACAGGGCATCCTAGATGGCTAGTTTTAAGTCGATAGATGCTTACCTAGAGGCTCGGTTAGGTTTGAAAGATATAGGGCCTATTGTGCATTTTCCAAATAAAAATCGGCAGCGGGCGGACGCGCGATTAAGTTACACTTGACAGGACATGGTTGCGCGACAGGATGTCTAACAGTGAATCGCTTTTCAGAAGAGCGGAGAAGTCATGTGCTTTCATTTCTGGTACAGGAAGCCGGAGCTGTCCCGGAATGTTGCGCCGGGTGAGGTAGTGTTGCCAAAGATGCGGTCGGGCGGCAGAACGACGGTGTATCGGAGTGATGAAGGCGAGACCACGTCTGAGCCGGTTGAGCGGTAGGGCCCGACCGGATATCCGGATCCGGATCCGGATCCGGCCGGATATGGCCATATCCGGATCCGGTACCGGATCCGGATATTACCTGCCGGATATGCCGGATATCAGTCACAGATGAGAAAACGTGGTTTTTTACGTATTTGAACATAAAATTAGATTAGTTCCAGTTATTTTAGGATATTTTTCGCTATTTAACTGCACAAAATGCTAAAAACCCACTCTCAAAATATCACCAGAGTGCGGAATCGCTTTGCACATACATTGTACATCACCGGTGGTTTATCTTTGCCACTTACAATAGAGTAAGGCTTCTCGTAAACCCTTTTTACCTGTACAATAAATATGTCCCTATTTGTCTTCCCCTTACTTTTAGGCTTGCTCAGGATTTTGCAAAAGGAAGTATTAAATTATTAGATCTCTGGTTGAGCCACGGCCCAATCAGGGCGAGAAAATTTGAACAAAATTAGCTTGAAAAACGCTTTTGAAAGCATTCTCAGTATAGTATTAACAGAAATTAGGAGGTATTGTAGTCTGAAGAGGTCTGGTTGGGCAATGGCCCAAGCAGGGCGAGAAAATTTTGAAATTTCAAAAAAGTGAAATTTTGTAATTGCAATAGTGAAAGCCGGTCAGCGAAAAATGGAAACATTTCCTTTTCCTGTATCTTTCCTAGTTTTTGTCGGAATTGGATGAAATTTGGAGTGTAAACACAGAAATTCAGGGTAATTCGTGTGTAAAAAATTGACGCATGAACTCCAACGCTATCGTTAGAGTTTAGGCGATAATGTAATATAACTTTTTTTTTCGGTGACCGGCTTTCGCTATTGAAATTACCAACTTTCACTTTTTTTGAAATTTCTCGAGAATTAGTCAAGCCTAGTGCACCAAACTTTAACACATAAAATTCCCCGAATTTTGGCACCTATTGTCCAAATTTCGGCCTATTTGGTCAAAATTTGCGGAAATGGCAGTAAGAAGAAATGTGATCATTTTTTGAGACACCCTGTATGTGGTTTATTGCATTGTAAAAATTTTTAAGTTGATCAATGATATCCGGCATATCCGGATCCGGATCCGGCCGGATATGGGCATATCCGGATCCGGATCCGGATCCGGTAGAAATTTGTATCCGGTCGGGCCCTATTGAGCGGCAACATAGTGGGTTAGTAATTAAGGATGACAAAATAATGCTCGCGGAAATATTAACTGAAGTTTAAATTATGCTTGCCAGCAACCCCCTCAGGACACTCGCGTCATTGTCAGTGCAAGCGGAGGCAAGAAAGGGGAGAGGTGTGTATCGGAGTTGAATGGTGGGTTCTACTGAGCGGTCATAACCGATTTCCGGATCGCTACCGAATGGGTCCGTAAATGATTATGGCTTTGTCCCTGAGGTACGGCGTATGCCCTAAATAGCATTAGAAAAGGCAACACCGAGAACAAATGAGCGCAATTTTGCTTTCTCAAATTTAACTGTGGCTTAAGCAGTCCGAAAGAACTGGATCTTTTTTACTCTTATTGTACACGTAGGTAGATAGTAGTAACGTTGCTGAGAAAGGAAAAGTGGATACATAAAAGGACAGAAGTTTGAATTTTAAGTTTGAGGTCAAAATCGGGTACAGCTACTGTTGTTTGGGTATGGAATTTTGAGGAATCGGTTCGGTATGGGTTCGGTATAGCCAATCAACAGTAGGTACACCGACTACGGCAACTCGGTAGAAAAATGTCTGGCAGCGATGTTCTGTCCGACGGAGGACTTGCTGCGGATTCCGGCCCTGGCAATACCATGCCGACTTGCCCGTGCCGCGCCACCTGATGAAAGGGGCTGGAGACCGCATACACAGCGGCTGTTCGATGCGTTGACAGATTTCGACACGGCGTCCGCTGTAGTTTTGTCCCCCAGAGTGACGACGGCGTGTGGGAGGTGGAGCTAGTGACGGAGTGAGAGTGCGTGAACATCACGGACGCGATGGTGGGGACAGATAGAGCCAAAGCTGTTGACGATCCGGTAAGTCGCAAGGGATTTTCTTCCATGATGACAAGTTGCACTGTTTCAGGCGCTCGTGAGAGGAAAGGTTCGAACAATGTTGGCTTTCCTAACGGCGGGCTGTTGAGGGTCAGTGTGATCTTTTTTATGTTTTTTAGTTACGTTGTGTGCAACATTCGGGGGAATAAAGCGTTCGGAAAGGTTAAGAGCCGTTTTTTATAAAACCCAGGCAGGTGGCGGAACATGAAATTTTCTGACCTATACTTTTTATGTGATGAATCGATAGGTCTTCAGTAGAAAACACCACCACTGCGGTATTTTTTCTCTCCGATACCTCTTGCGGTATTTATGGCCAAAAACGTGATTTTGAACATTTTCGACTCCAGAAATAGTGTACTTGCACCGATTGGGCTCATATTTTCAGCATAGATTATGCTTACCTTGCCGACCGCTCTTGCAAAGTTTGGAGCTGATCGGTTCAGGTTCACATGAATAGCATCGATTTTAAGTGAAATTTCAAAAAGTCGAAAAAAAATTTTTTGGCCACATTCAGGATTTTGCCCATACTTCTAGGGTAGATAGAACTCGTCGTCCTCTACACGATGGTGTTTTCACTTTTTCTGGGCTCGGCCCCATTTTTGAGTTATTCATGTTTCAATTTTCCAAAAAAAATTTGCGGTATCTTTTATAATCGTGCACTGTTCTGATACCCCTAAAGTTACAGCGTCGTGTAGTAGTGCGTTGGACGTAGAATATCGTGAGCTTTCCAGCCATATAAGCGAAATCGATATACGACCTCTTACACAAGAATGGCGGTGAGCCAAAGTTTCGGTCGAAAATAACCCAATTTCGATCAAGGTTTTTTTACATGTTTTGACGTCTGCCGCCGGGTTGGTGCGCCAAATCGCATAGCTTCGGGCATAAAACGATAGCTGAGATTCTCGCGATTCCGAAAATGAGCTCACTTTTGCGTTTTATATCCATTTGATGCTAGTTAAGCCCTAGTAATGGTCTGCAGTTTGGTAACCGTAAGCCAGACCACTAGGAAAACAGGTAAAATCGGCGAACTAATGTGGCATTTCAATAAAAACTTTGATGCATACCAATCGTAGAGCTACTCTAACGCTCTCGATTGATATATTACATGACCCAGCTAAATATTCTGTCTAATAAAAATGCGCTTAGTCATTCAGCAGGGTCTGTGGGTTTGCCACCCACTGCTAAAGACCAGTTTCCCAAAAGTGATCCCCAAGGCAATTGTTCCTCATACCGATGTGTTCTTCAAAGTATCTCTGCTATAGGCAGCTTTTGACGCATTTGCCAATTTGCCATAGCCTGAATGATTTCTGAGCTCTGTTTGGTTCGAACGGGTGGCTAGGCTAGCTATATGTAGTTTAAACTATACCCTGTACGTCCAGAGTATCAGTTTTATGCATGTACTTCAGAGTTTCACTCTTCTAACGGTGTTGTGGACACTATCGGCGGTGCTGTCATTGTTCACCATGCTGCGCGGAGTTGTGCAACTGGTATGGATCAAGTGTTTCGTGCATAGGTGGTGTATGAGATCTAATCATAATAATTTCGCTATAAATATGTGAGATCTAATCATAATAATTTCGCTATAAATATGTATAGCGCACTGCCGATCGATGGGTTGTTTTTATTGTTAGTTCTGTCTTCCAACATTTCTCCTGTTTTGATGACTGATTTTGCTCGTACGATCGTAGACCAAATGATTCAGCCGCCAGCTTCTTCTCCAGTCAATTCGCATTCTGAATCAGCTGATGATCCATGATGTTACTCATATGTACTATCAGCCGGCCGGCCTGGGGATGGGGGAGGAGGTTCTGCCCACCCAGATAGGGAGTCCAAAATTTTAAAAAGCTCCACAACGCCCGAAAATGCGTTTTCAGCGCGTTTTATTCAAGAATATGGCTAAAAATCGCAATTTTGAGCATACAAATAACATTTAAGAGCTAAAAGCAAGCTTATAAAATAACAAAAACAGCTTCTAAATACAGCGATTTCTCTTAAATATCAGCAGCGGAAACACCAAATTCGCTTACCAAACGCCTTCTAAGCCAATTTTAAGCTAACAATAGTGATTGCTGAGCTTGTTTGTTAGTACTGGAACCACTTACCAGTACTTCTATCTTGGGGCCGGAGAGGGGCCCTCATTTTTTTTCTCCGGGGATGTGAGAGGGTTTCACTTTCTATCTAGGGGTAACCACCAAACCCCCTACTGTAGTACATGTACTGTATGATGTTTCTGTGCTATAAACTCATTAAGTATAAATGTTAGACAGAACTAAATTCGTATTAGACACTATATGTATTTAGCTGGGTCGTGCAAATACAGTAGTGCTTCGTTAAAATGCCCCTCGTTAGATCGTTAGAATTGTTCCCTCGATTATATGGCCAGCTACTTGGTATACCGATTAGTTTGCTTATAAATAAATTGTAAACATAGATTTGCAGTAATTTATGATTTGTTAAAAAGCCACTTTAGGCTTGTCCCGAATTACCATTAACAAGGCACGACTTCATATCAATCGAGAGCGTTAGAGTAGCTCTACAATTGGTATGCATCAAAGTTTTTATTGAAATGCCACATTAGTTCGCCGATTTTACCTGTTTTCCTAGTGGTCTGGCTTACGGTTACCAAACTGCAGACCATTACTAGGGCTTAACTACCATCAAATGGATATAAAACGCAAAAGTGAGGTCATTTTCGGAATCGCGAGAATCTCAGCTATCGTTTGATGCCCGAAGCTATGCGATTTGGCGCACCAACCCGGCGGCAGACGTCAAAACATGTAAAAAAACCTTGATCGAAATTGGGTTATTTTCGACCGAAACTTTGGCTCACCGCCATTCTTGTGTAAGAGGTTGTATATCGATTTCGCTTATATGGCTGGAAAGCTCACGATATTCTACGTCCAACGCACTACTACAGGACGCTGTAACTTCAGGGGTATCAGAACAGTCCACGATTATAAAAGATACCGCAAATTTTTTTTGGAAAATTGAAACATGAATAACTCAAAAACGGGGCCGAGCCCAGAAAAAGTGAAAACACCATCGTGTAGAGGACGACGAGTTCTATCTACCCTAGAAGTATGGGCAAAATCCTGAATGTGGCCAAAAAAATTTTTTTCGACTTTTTGAAATTTCACTTAAAATCGATGCTATTCATGTACACCTGAACCGATCAGCTCCAAACTTTGCAAGAGCGGTCGGCAAGGTAAGCATAATCTATGCTGAAAATATGAGCCCAATCGGTGCAAGTACACTATTCCTGGAGTCGAAAATGTTCAAAATCACGTTTTTGGCCATAAATTCCGCAAGAGGCATCGGAGAGCAAAAATACCGCAGTGGTGGTGTTTTCTACTAAAGACCTATCGATTCATCACATAAAAAGTATAGGTCAGAAAATTTCATGTTCCGCCCTTATAAGGGGACCTGCCCGGATTTTATAAAATGTGGCTCTTAATTCCCAGAGGCTTCCGCAATTACGCAAAAGTAGCAATTCAATAAAAGCGAAGTAGATGTGTTAGAAAGTGAGGTACCGATCAGTACAAATGTATGTAGAAAATTACTCATGTGTTGAAGTAGACACAAGCAAATGCTAGACGATTCATCACCAGTGGATCACTTTTGAGCTGTGCTAGCCTGAAAAAGGGACTGAATTTCTCGTTTTGGCATATATGGTACCAGGACCTTTTATGGTGTCGGTAGCATAAACGGCGTTAAGTGCTTGACTGTTGTACGTATTGTCGAGGATTGAAATGTGCGTATTAGGGTGAAAGGAACCGACGCATACAGAATGACTGCTTAGGTAGGCTTTGTTCGGTTTTGAGTTGGTTTGATCTTATGTTATACAGATTTACGTGAGGAGGGTTAGGATATTTGCATAGAGTAGTTAATCCGTAACTGTGAATTTTGGCCGTGTATTAAACTATCTACGTGTGGAACGCCATCAGTTGCGGTGCTGTAAAGTAGGGACCTTTTCTTGGTGCTCAAAAAAACTCATTCCTGAAGTGTATTTTGATGGATGGTCGTGCCCTGCGCTTCGGGTTTTAAAACTAACAGAAATTACAACTTTTAGCAGCCTAAAGTACGTATGTAGTCAAGCGAGCAATGCGAAAGATGTTCGAGAATTTAGCTTCAGAAGGACCAAGTGTCACCAGACATACAGTTTTATGCGACAAAGGACTCTGTACGTCAGGAATCAACTGTTCTTGTTACTAAGTGGACCTTTTGCTGGTCGCTACATTTTTAGCCTACTCTTTCCGCGCTTGGTCCTGTTTGTGCTGCGGTAGCAAAATTAGTGTTCAAAATCGACTTTAAAGCGATTCTAAGCATAAAATTGACAGAACAACTTTTTAGCAGCCAAAGACGGAGGGGGAAGGGGGAGGGGAGAGTAGAAGGGAGGGGGAGGCGGGGGGGGGGGGCGAAGGAAGAGTGAGAGGGGGAGAAGGAAGGGGGGGGGGGAGGGGGGGGAGGGGGGTAATCTATGCGTGAAAAGTATGAGCCCAATCGGTGCAAGTACAGTTTGCGCTGACTGTATTTCTGGAGTCGAAAATGTTCAAAATCACGTTTTTGGCCATAAATACCGCAAGAGGTATCGGAGAAAAAAAATACCGCAGTGGTGGTGTTTTCTACTGAAGACCTATCGATTCATCACATAAAAAGTATAGGTCAGAAAATTTCATGTTCCGCCACCTGCCTGGGTTTTATAAAAAACGGCTCTTAACCAGAAATTTTCCGAACGCTTTATTCCCCCGAATGTTGCACACAACGTAACTAAAAAACATAAAAAAGATCACACTGACCCTCAACAGCCCGCCGTTAGTAAAGCCAACATTGTTCGAAACCTTTCCTCTCATGAGCGCCTGAAACAGTGCAACTTGTCATCATGGAAGAAAATCCCTTGCGACTTACCGGATCGTTAACAGCTTTGGCTCTATCTGTCCCCACCATCGCGTCCGTGATGTTCACGCACTCTCACTCCGTCACTAGCTCCACCTTCCACACGCCGTCGTCACTCTGGGGCACAAAACTACAGCGGACGCCGTGTCGAAATCTGTCAACGCATCGAACAGCCGCTGTGTATGCGGTCTCCAACCCCTTTCATCAGGTGGCGCGGCACGGGCAAGTCGGCATGGTATTGCCAGGGCCGGAATCCGCAGCAAGTCCTCCGTCGGACAGAACATCGCTGCCAGACATTTTTCTACCGAGTTGCCGTAGTCGGTGTACCTACTGTTGATTGGCTATACCGAACCCATACCGAACCGATTCCTCAAAATTCCATACCCAAACAACAGTAGCTGTACCCGATTTTGACCTCAAACTTAAAATTCAAACTTCTGTCCTTTTATGTATCCACTTTTCCTTTCTCAGCAACGTTACTACTATCTACCTACGTGTACAATAAGAGTAAAAAAGATCCAGTTCTTTCGGACTGCTTAAGCCACAGTTAAATTTGAGAAAGCAAAATTGCGCTCATTTGTTCTCGGTGTTGCCTTTTCTAATGCTATTTAGGGCATACGCCGTACCTCAGGGACAAAGCCATAATCATTTACGGACCCATTCGGTAGCGATCCGGAAATCGGTTATGACCGCTCAGTAGAACCCACCATTCAACTCCGATACACACCTCCCTTTCTTGCCTCCGCTTGCACTGACAATGACGCGAGTGTCCTGAGGGGGTTGCTGGCAAGCATAATTTAAACTTCAGTTAATATTTCCGCGAGCATTATTTTGTCATCCTTAATTACTAACCCACTATGTTGCCGCTCAATAGGGCCCGACCGGATACAAATTTCTACCGGATCCGGATCCGGATCCGGATATGCCCATATCCGGCCGGATCCGGATCCGGATATGCCGGATATCATTGATCAACTTAAAAATTTTTACAATGCAATAAACCACATACAGGGTGTCTCAAAAAATGATCACATTTCTTCTTACTGCCATTTCCGCAAATTTTGACCAAATAGGCCGAAATTTGGACAATAGGTGCCAAAATTCGGGGAATTTTATGTGTTAAAGTTTGGTGCACTAGGCTTGACTAATTCTCGAGAAATTTCAAAAAAAGTGAAAGTTGGTAATTTCAATAGCGAAAGCCGGTCACCGAAAAAAAAGTTATATTACATTATCGCCTAAACTCTAACGATAGCGTTGGAGTTCATGCGTCAATTTTTTACACACGAATTTCCCTGATTTTCTGCGTTTTCACTCCAAATTTCATCCAATTACGTCCAAAACTAGGAAAGATACATGATAAGGAAATGTTTCCATTTTTCTTGACCGGCTTTTCACTATTGCAATTACAAAATTTCACTTTTTTGAAATTTCAAAATTTTTCTCGCCCCTGCTTGGGCCATTGCCCAACCAGACCTCTTCAGACTACAATACCTCCTAATTTCTGTTAATACTATACTGAGAATGCTTTCAAAAGCGTTTTTCAAGCTAATTTTGTTCAAATTTTCTCACCCTGATTGGGCCGTGGCTCAACCAGAGATCTAATAATTTAATACTTCCTTTTGCAAAATCCTTGAGCAAGCCTAAAAGTAAGGAAGACAAATAGGGACATATTTATTGTACAGGTAAAAAGGGTTTACGAGAAGCTTACTCTATTGTAAGTGGCAAAGATAAACCACCGGTGATGTACAATGTATGTGCAAAGCGATTCCGCACCTGGTGATATTTTGAGAGTGGGTTTTTAGCATTTTGTGCAGTTAAATAGCGAAAAATATCCTAAAATAACTGGAACTAATCTAATTTTATGTTCAAATACGTAAAAAACCACGTTTTCTCATCTGTGACTGATATCCGGCATATCCGGCAGGTAATATCGGATCCGGTACCGGATCCGGATATGGCCATATCCGGCCGGATCCGGATCCGGATCCGGATATCCGGTCGGGCCCAACCGCTCAACCGGCTCAGACGTGGTCTCGCCTTCATCACTCCGATACACCGTCGTTCTGCCGCCCGACCGCATCTTTGGCAACACTACCTTCACCCGGCGCAACATTCCGGGACAGCTCCGGCTTCCTGTACCAGAAATGAAAGCACATGACTTCTCCGCTCTTCTGAAAAGCGATTCACTGTTAGACATCCTGTCGCGCAACCATGTCCCGTCAAGTGTAACTTAATCGCGCGTCCGCCCGCTGCCGATTTTTATTTGGAAAATGCACAATAGGCCCTATATCTTTCAAACCCTAACCGAGCCTCTAGGTAAGCATCTATCGACTTAAAACTAGCCATCTAGGATGCCCTGTTTTCCAAAACAAAAACGACTACCCGGTCTCCTCCACCCAAAACGTTCCCCTCTCTACCCGTTGACCCTTACCTCTTTTCGGACTCTTCGTTTCCTTAGTCAAGACGGCTTAGATTGGCATCAGCCTCGCAACTCAATCACCAAAATGAAATGCAAGGAGACTGGAAACGGAGAATATTTATGCGGGTGGGACTGTACTACGACGCTTTGAAATGGATTTGAGCCTTGCTTTACTCTGCACTTTGGAAGTATCCGTATCCGCTATCCGGTATTTTTTACGACATCTGCATAAAATACCTGATAGTTTTGTATTTTTCAGACCCCAAGCACTATACGGCATTGCATATCTATTTGCGACTTAAGAGTCAGTTCGCGAGAGAATC
>JASANB010001369.1:0-63942 GCA_030248155.1 Sabatieria punctata
ATACAAAGCCCTGCAACAAGAGAGCACAAGTGTTTACTGTGGAAAACAGAGAAGAATTTAGCGATACAGTAAGTAAGACTACGGATCAGTTGCCAATGACGATCAGTGGAATTGCAAGTTTTTCTGCGGGTCCAGCAGCCAAGTCATAGGCAACTCTGAGTTCATCGTAAGTTGAATCTTCTGTTAAATGTCCAGTGTAGTTCTTGAACCAAATATAAAGATAATCTTCTTTGACGGGTCCTTCGTACCGAACGATCTCCAATCCGACAGCTTCTTTGGCGGGAACCACTATGTACACCGGTCGCACTTTGTACAGTTGATTGTCGCTAAACTTCATTTTGGCCACCTTAGCTCTGATAGTCGTGTTCGTCAGTTTATGTTGACTGCTGCTTCCTCTGGAAAGATAGAGTCCTTTGGCCTTGGGTCAGTCATTCGATTGATTCTGTTCCATAATACCTAGTACAACAAACCATAAAAGAAACAGTGACTGTTTCTCAAATGCAGCCAACCAACCGAAACCAGTCATACGTACATCGAAAAATCCATTCCATAGTAACTAGCCACGGTTTCTGTACTGGTTGTTGTTGCTAAGGATTAGCGGATGGCATTTTGCGTCCAGAGACACGAGAGCGAAGTGAGCACATGGCAAGCCCTCTGGAAGTGTTCGAAGCGGGTGGTAGGTCGACTAAAAACTGGGTGACGATGTAAGCAAGTGGGACGACTGCGCAGAAATTGATCCGTCCCTGGTGCGCGATGTTCTCAACCGGCTGCTCACCGTTGACTGGAAGACTATTGCGTACACAAGAAAGAGAACCTAGAAAATTTTAGTTCAGAGCAACCTGCTAGCTTGACACCTGTCAGCGAGAAAATGGAAGTAGCTCTGGTACTTTGAACATAATGTTAGATATTGTGCATCTCTTCTACGATTTGCTGTGTGTCTGTTTCTGTTGTTGACCACAAAGCTGTTCCAGGAATACAAAGCTGCAAGGCCAGGGAGAAGGCTGTAGGACAATACAAAGAGCTCGATGAGAAATGGAGAGAGATGGAGCAGGACCTGTGTCACCATCAACAGAAACTAGAAGAAAACAACCGCGAACTGCTACAGTTGAGAGACCAGGCCGATTACTTTCAACAGCAAGTCGACGCCAAGCTTCGGTCTATTAAAGAACTGGAAGATATCATGAAGCACGAACGGGAAATAGCCCAACAGCAAATCGAAGAGGCAGACAGCCGGAATGACCAAATTTACGCTAAACTCAGAGAGACCGAACTTAAACTAAGTAATGTAAGCGACCAGCACCAGTTGTGTGGTCAACGACAACTTGTGACAGCTACACAATTGGAAAACGAAAGAGCGCTGAACAGAAAGCAAATGGGGGACCTTCGATTGTGCAGAGAGCAAGTGTTACAAATGGCTCAAAAACTGGACCAATTCACTGCTAAGGGCAAGAGACTGAGTGAAACAGTTCCACCAGACAGCGCTTCTAGGACCAATGCTTCTGCTCAGTCTGCCTCGCCACTCAAGGGTACAGAAAAGGACCAGGGACTGCACAGTCGGCCACTAAGTGCTCCAGCCCCACCAGACAGAGCTTCTCAGAGCAAAGCTTCTGTTCAGTCTGCATCACCACTCAAGAAGGCTACTTCAAAGGACCAGAGACTGCACAGTCGGCCACTGAGTGCTCCAGCTCCACCAGACAGGGCTTCTTCTCGGACCAATGCTTCTGTTCAGTCTGCATCACCACGCAAGGCGACTTCCAGGCGGTCATCAAGTAACTCGCCACCCCAGAGACCACCAACGTCACCAAAGCGCGGTTCAAACACTCCAGCCACTCATTCAAGGCCAGATCGGGAATCACGTCCATGTAAACAAGGACAGGGCGACAGCTCAAGCAAAAAGACTCGGCAAAGGAGCACCCCAGTAGGCAATCTAAGCTGTGAAATTGTGTCCGATGGCCGGTCTCAAGATGATAGAAGTAACTACACTGCCGAAAGCTTACCAGTGTTCAACTGCAGGGCTACAATCAACTACTGCGACCGCCACAGAGCCAGCAAGCGCAAGAATTGATCTCACTGCTTTGTACTACTAAATTCCATTTATTTGTCTCAATTAGACTGTACAATTAAAATTTGTGTCAATAATAGGAGACATCTCTGAAATACGCATTTTGAATTAGATACTGAAGTAAGAAGTAAAACAATATCATTTACACATTCCTGCCACTGAAATTGAAGTACAGTAAATGTACAAAATTTGGCCATTTTTAGTGCTTTAATGGCCCATAACTTTTGATCCCAGATTAGTCTGCATCTTCAACTCTACCAAAACTTCAATCTGCAATGTCTCCAGATATTACATGAACCAGTCCACAGATAGAAAAGTTATGCTAAAAAGTATGGCCGAAAAAATACCCTTTTTTGGCACTTTTTTCAATGTTGTCCAAACTTCGACATAATGAAGGAGCCGCATTTGCTCCCTCCCCGAATACAACCAAAACAATTTTAGTACGGACCGCGCTAACCAATAACCACACCGAAAAGCGCAAACGCGCTTCCCTTAATACTGTAGTTTCCAATCGCTATACGTATATCTCATCAACCAATGCTGTATCCTCCTGTTTATAGTCTTTCCTTTTAACTAAAACGGACTTTTTCTTCAATTTTGTCCAAAATCCGACAAATAACTTTAGAGCTTTCTGATCGCAGCTTGCTACGTACCGTTGGAAAGAACAGCCTTTTCTCATTCATAATATGCAATCCCCACCTTTGTACGTTCACTTTTACTATAGTTATGAGCTAAATACGGCAAAAAGTCCAAAATTTTTTTCGAATTTTCGCCCAAAGATGATAAAATCTTGTTTATATTGTGTCCTTACATCCTAACACAAATTTTGAGCCAAATTGCAAAACTTCTTACCCAGATTATCATGTCCTGAACACAGAGTCTCATAACGAAGAAAAACCGACTCTTACTATTTTTCAACATTTCATAATTCAGATCTCAGAGTCGAAAAAACGTGTACGACCCTTAGTTTCAAACTACAGTCATTCCTTGACAAAACCTAAAAGTCCCAGACCTCCAGACCTTCCCCAGATCGCGCAACTCTCTTCCCCGTCCAAAAATCAAAAAATCAAAAAATTTCGAAAAAAGTATCCTAAATTTGACCATTTTTAGTGCTTCAATCGGCCATAACTTTTGATCCCGGATTAGAATGCAATTCTACCACACGTAATATGAAACTACACACATTGCTTAACAAAACGTAACAGGTCCGATCCATGGGGACCTTTAAACCATTAGTTGGTTTTACTGGCAATTTTCATAAATTATAACAAAATTTAACTCAAAAACGAAAACAATATCCAAAAACCTACTGCACCAATAGAATATTCAGATTTTTTGAAAACTTTTGATTTACCATTACCATGAAAAGTACCTTAAAAACGCCGAAAACCACCATTCTGTTTCTTCGCCAGCCCCCATCGAGAGCATTTTTCAAAAAATCACTGCTCGAAAACGAACGAATCAACGAATTTCGCTCAAATCTTCACCAAAAACATAGGAAAAACTTCAAGTTACACAATGCCTGCAAATATTAGAGGAATCGGTCCACAAACACAAAAGTTACGCTGAAAAGGATGGCCGAAAAAATACCCTTTTTGGAATTTTTTTTTCAAATCTGGTCAAACTCCGACATAATATGGGAACCGCATTTGCTCCCTCCCGAAATGCTACGAAAACAATTTTTAGTATGGACCGCGGTAACCAATAGCTACAACGGGGAAAGCGCAAACGCGCTTCCCTTTACACATTCTTTCAATATATAAGTCACCTACCTTTATGTTAGGTAGCCACACAACACAATTCTATTTCAGGCAAAAATCGCCTTTTAACAATAGCTTAGATGAGCTGAAAACGGTCTATCTCATAGTAGCAACAGTTCTGTAAAGCAACGTAACTAACTGCGCAGCATCTTCCAAAGTCGGAATTTGTAGATACAGTAGAGAGCGCTCAAGCCATTCCTACAAAGGGTTTGAGCGCTGCCCCGACGTCGACACTTCTGTGTTGGAAGTTGTTATAGTACGGTGCGGCGAGTCGGCGGCGCTGCGCGTTTGGGTTGTGCTGTTTCTGTTAGTGGTCGGTTTTGTCATTTATTGATTGGTCGTGCAGATAGAGGCAGTTCAGTCAGTGCGTGCGTCATTGGCCTGGTCCCCAATACGCAGTCGCTCGCAATCTAGCACCGACACCGGTTGTTTGGTCGTTCGTTGGGCTGACGACACTGTCGTCTGTCTCTGTTTATTTGTTGTTGGTTTGCTCAACCCGCAGTCACCACTCACTGCCCCATCACCTGCGGTCAACCTTATTTATTTCTATCATTTATCCACTTTATTATCGATTGGGATTGGTGAGCTTTCACTGAAAGAAAATTGAACCAAGTCTCTCAATGGGGAAGTTCAGTACTCGAACATTGTACCGGATTTTCTGTTGGATAAGACGGACGAGTCGCGTTTTCCGTCCTTGGATGCCCAACGATCCGTTCATCGGGGGAGACTCCAACTTATTCGAATCGGCTGACAACTCAGGTGGTAAGAAACGTGCAATATAACTACCTATGTGCGTAGTTTGTTGCCCTATTTTTCGGCCTAATTATTATTGCGCTTTCGTTTAAAGTTTTAGTTAATAATTTAAAGCTAAAGTTCAGGCACAATTTAACGCAGCAACCTGGAGAAGTTTGTCGTTAGCGACACATGCATTCAGTCTAAAGCATTAACTCTTTCTTAGGCTTACGGAAAGTGGTATCGGCGCGCATAGGGTCGTGGTTGAAGTTTGCAAACAACCAACAACCGACCGGCACACGTTGGTATAGTTAGTGCTGGTGTGAGATTTGCAGGACCTCGACTGTCTCTCACGACACCGACGTTAAGCCTGACCCAGAGACATTCACAGACCAATTTTTGGACGGTCTCTATGAAAGAGCTGGAACCGCAGCCCCCCCCCCCCCAGTCAGTGGTGATTACAGTGACATTCCGCCAGAATCTCGACCCCGAGGGTCTGGTTCAGTGCATTGTGATTAGGAACCCTGGTAGGAACACCCCTACGCACATCTGTTCTGTACCTCTGGAAACTGCGCCATCCCCTCCCTCTTCTGATAGTGGCAATGTCTCTGACTATAGCCCTCTGCTTCGACAGGGAAGAGGTAGTGTATTTTCTTTAAGGCACTATTAGGATGCGTGAGGAAATGTCCGAAACGTAAGCCTGTGAGCCCATTGAGAAACCTGAACCGAACATTTCATTTTATATTCCATGCGTTCTAACACTAAACACTGTTGCGCAGGCTATCTGCGAAATGATATATTTTCTGGTTTGTTCTCCGGAACCTCCGTATAATGTCCTTAACTATCCACCTTTTAAGCTAGTAGCTGATCCGCGGCAATGGATATCTTTAGCTGGTTGTACTCTTTATAGCGCACTGATCATCAATGTGCTACATTCTATTTTTGTCGGGAGCCCACGTTAATTCAGTGAAGTGAAAAGCACGTTTGTCATTGGCACTTTCAGCGTCTAGTAGTGGGTCGCGACGTTCGTTGAGTGAGTGTTCCTCATCAGATGTTGCAGTAGACATTCTACGGGAACCACAGACGTCATATTCAGTGATCAGTCAGCGCGCACTGTGCCCGTCCGAACATCCCAGATTCGCAGAAGTGAGTGCACTCCATTAATTTAGTTTGACCCTTTTTTGTTTTGTCATTCTAACAAAGTTGAATGAAATTGGGTGGTGTTCTTGCTCTTCGAGTGCGGTGGTTCCAGTCCAACTGCTAACTAATTACTCTTTCTGTATAGAGATGCTATGACAAAAAGAACGAAAAAATAGCTAGACGTGTTGTAGTCGAAAACCTTAAAACCATTAGATTTCAATCTCTATGGACATGATCCGTGGGGGTACCCCAGTTTTTGCTACTTTTTTGGTGATGCGCTGTTTGTTCAGAAGCATCGACTGGCTATATGCCGGTGACGACTAAAGATGTCGGTGTGGGTCGGCTCGGCTCGAAAACGCGTAAGGTATGTACGTTTGTTTGACCAGCTGCGTTGTCCTGCTGTCAGCTGCAGCTTTCGATAGACCGCGTGGTGCTGTCCTCTTGATGGATTTTGTTGTATGAGGCATTGATTAGATTAGACTGCCTTCAGTTGCGTGTCACGTTAAAGATGAGGGTGCGTGCACGCACCAGTTTTGTCCTTGGTGCGCGTCGGTGCAATCTTCGCGGCCCAGTGTCCTTTGGCAGTAGCGACCCCACTTTTCTCTCGGCAGACTTGTTGATAGACCTAACCGACAAAAACGGGGACACCAGTATCTGTCGCTCACAGGTGTTTGTTTGTGCTCGGGTCGGGTGCACGCATTAGTTGCGGTAAGGCAAGCGAGTGGTGCAGTCATTTCAGTATCCGCCTCTCAACTTGTCCGAGGAAGAGAGACGACTGATCAGAAAGGAAGGGTGTCGCTGCCGACTCACTATCCGCTGACCAAATCGGAGGAGCGCGAGTTGGAAGCGAATTCGTCGAAGATAAGAAACAAACGGTCGGCGCAGGTCAGCCGCAAACGCAAACAAGTCTACGTTGAGGATTTGGAGGAGCGGTGCGTACCAGTCTGGACTTGTTTACTCTTAGCACTCTCGGCTTTCTGTTCTAGAGTGGAGAACTGTACGCGAGGAAAATGCCGCTCTCCGACGACAAGTAGAACACTTGGCCAAGCATAATCAGTAGGCTTTTGAATGCAATAAAGTTGTCGATGACGTGCAATTTGTAGGTCGTTGTTAACCGAGTTGCGGAAGTTGAAGAGCGCTGTTGCCAACGGTTCGCGACGGTCTGCCCAAGCTGGCACGTGTCTGGCGGTACGTTTTGGCTGTGGTATTGCTGTCTACACTGTAAGGTTTTGCAGGTTCTTCTCTTGTCTTTTTGCTTTGTTGGTGGCGCCGAATATGAGTCCCTTCTCCAAACAAAACGATCAGAATGGTGTCTGAACAGCAGGCTGCTGCCGTGCAGAACGCGGCTAAGCAGCCGCTCAAGCGGTCTCCGCTCGCAGAGTTGGTTCTGACTCTCAATTGATTGTAGACCAGTACTAATTAGTGTGTGTTTAGGTCAATCACGCACTCTTCTGCACGCGTTTACGCCTGCGGCGGCCGTAGTGCCGGCAATGGAAGACGAACTAGAAGAAGAGTCGTGTGCGTCGGAGAGCGTCGCCCCGTCGAGCCGGTCCCGCGTGGTCACCAAAAGACCGGCCAAGGTGGTGTCGGTGCGCCCGGCATTGTTGCAGAAGCGAATAAAAGTCGAACCGGAAGAGGACCTGATTTCGAACTGGAATGCCACCAAGCAAAAAACTAAAATCTACATAAAACGACAGCAGAAACTGAAGACCGAGGAACTCTGACCTCTGTTCGCTCTCTAGCTCTCCTTAAGCCGCCTGTGGTTGTTTGTTTTTCGGGTTTTCACCATTTTCGCTAAGATCAAGATCATTATTTTGGTATGATTATTTATCCTGTGGACGGTGTCTTTGTTGTTGTTCGAATCTGTACTGCATTAGTGCTCGCCTTGTTGGGTGTCGTACTTACACGTCCTATTGTGCTGTGGATAGGTAGAATAAACAATTCTAGTTCATGCACGTTTAACAGTTCTTTTACGGCTGGGCACTTGCTGGCGTAAGAGCTTATCGGTGTAGTTTTTGTGATCAAATTAAAACCGGCTTTCGTGAAAGAGTCGCAATGGCTGACGTTGGTGATTTACGACGCCGACTTGACTTCGCCGACCCCGTTGAACAATCGAGGGTTCGTGTACTTTTTCAGTTTCTGTTACGGTACGGCTGGGTTTACTGTCGAATCGCTTTAGGCCATTGGCTGTTTGCTCAATTTCTTACGAAGCTCTCTGCCACCTGACAGAGCAACGCCTCACAAACATTCGCCACAGGTATCGCGTCACTTTTCGTCGTATTTGTGAATACCAGAGGCCGGGCCCGTCAAACACACACTTTTCATGTATCACAAACAAAGTTATGGTAGAGGCGGCAACATTGATGTCATTCATGTACTGTTCTTGTCACCGCGTTTTTGCAAAATGGTCATATTCGACCGTTCCTTGCATTCGTTGTTTGTATATTTATTTTAGGCAATGGCGCTTAAATTATTATGGGATTCAGCAAGCAGACAGGAAGACCATGTCTGTTCGGCAGCGCTTCAAGCAGTGTCCTTGCTGATAAGAGACAATAAATTGGATGTCACCTTCACGTTGCAACAGCTGCAAACAATGTTGGACTTTACCAAGTCTGACAGTTCTGCACATCAACAGCACACGACACTTTCTTTTCAGAAATGCAAGGTTGATTCTGGATGCAGTAGTTAGTCATTCAACCGACTTGTCGGTCAAAGGTTCTATTACGTGAGACTATGCCTCCATTTAGCTGCTCTGTTCTAATAATGCAGTCGCATTCTAATCAACCGTCAGCATGATTTCAGAAATCCATACCATCCTATTATGATTGTGGCTAAGCGAAAAGCGCACCGATCACAACTTTCTGACGTTTTGGTGAAACGGTTCAACGAAAATCCACCGTACGTGTTTATTCTAAAATTGCGTTTGCTTCTATGTTAAGTTTAATAGTACGAAGGTGCTGCGTTTTTGGTGAGGCTAATGCCTGCTGCTACCACACTACAGTTTGAACAATTTTACGAACTGAACATGCTTCAGTTTAATGTACTAACAGAACGCATTGTCGGGAATGTGGTCTTTATAGTGATTGTGATTTTTTGCGTAAGTGTGGAATTAGGTTTATCTTTGGGGTCTTACTCAGGTTAGAAATGTGTGTTGTTTATTTGTGTACGCAGTATACATTTATCAGGTCATCCGTCAAAATGTTGAGTGGGTTGGGGGTCTGGCGCCGGCCCGGGGGACTGTGCCCAAATTCTAGAGAGGGGTTGGGCACTCAATAACGCTTAAAAATCGCAAAAGATAGCAATTTTTCGGCTAAAATCGTAAAAAAAGCTAATTTTGGTTCAAGTGCAGCTAAAAAGCGCTGTTTTACAGTTGATTTTAGCAATTTTAGTGTCGGAACTCTAAAAAATCGGGAAAATTTGATAAAAAAATAACTTGCCAGAACCAGAAAAATCGGAGGGGGTCGGAAAAATCGTTTCTAGGGGTTGGCTTAAGTCGGGTGGGGTGCAGACTCCCCCGGACCCCCTGTTACTTGTATGATTCGCAGCATTTGTGGAGAATTCATTCGTAATTCATATGCCGTCGCTTTGTACATTTGAATTTGAATTTTTAGAAGTATTTTTGGAATTCTACTGCGGCTTCTGGCTGACAGTGACAGAGAATCTATGATTGACTCATGTGTTGTGTTCTCCGCTGCAGAACAACAAATTCACGCAAATAGTAGGAGTTCAAATGCTTGGATCGATTTTCTTCAAGCAGCAGTTCAGTGGTGCCCCTCAGTGAGTTAAATTCTTTAACTATTGCTTTAATTTCACAATTTTTGTAGTTTCGACTGCTTATTTTCAGGAGCCCCAACTTTTAAAAACATTGTGTGCAACAGCTACTCGTGTGCCGTCTAGAGTAATTTCGGAATGGGCCGGTCGCTTATTGTGCTCGCATAGGTTGACGTACTTATTAAATGATCAACAGCTGAGAAAAGCCTTTTTTGCTCATTCTTGCGAAACACGAAGTATTGTTCTCTCGGAGGTTATGTACAACCTGCCTTTGTCTTTGCTCAATTCTGTTCTTGAGCTAGGTACGTGCGTACAAATTTCTTTATTGAAGCGGTTCTTCTATCGTCTACTTGTTACGCTTACGCACGTGCACTTACAATCATGCAATGTACATCATGGGCCGGAAAAATGGGTTGGGTGGGGGTGGGTCTGCCGGTTTGAGGGGCGGTCGTGGCGATTTTGGTTGGTGGGGTCAGGAACAAAAGTCGGCTTCAGGTGGGTGGGTGGGGTCGTTTCGTTTGGGGGGGTGAGCCAAAGTTGTGGGGTGGGCAAACACCCCAGACCCACGCCCATGTATGGTTACATGTATAATGTATTTACACAACGCACAAAAGACGCACGTGTACTTTGGGAGAAACGACTATCTATATAACTTGTGCATTTTAGTGGTGCAAACTTTGGAAAATTGCGATGCCTTTAATGGTGCACTATTGTTTGCGGCCGTGCTGAGTGCTTGTACCTTAGTAAGCGACCAGAATGTGTCTGTGTTATTGCCCGACGCAAATATTACTCGAAGTCTTGTTAAACAAGCGGCTGGACTTCTTGAAACCGCTCTCAGCAAGCAAAAGGTAATTCAGTTACAATTTCTTTCAAACCGTGATCAGTGTTGCGTTTTCTAGAATGTCGCTCATAAATCGAATGAGCCTGGTTTTTTCTGCACCACTGTGCAGGAACTGTATCTGCAGCAGCTGAGTTGGGTGTTAGAAGACGACAGACTGACCGGATGCTGGCTTGAATACTGGAAGAGCGACGAGTCATTGCTGGCGGACAATGTCACTGTTGCTGTTCTGGTGGCAGTGGCTGTTCTTTCGCAGTCAAAGGACAATGTCACCGTCTGTGTGCAACTTCTTGTGCGCTGTGCCGACAAAACACCTACAATTGTACGAGGTGCAGCTGCAATAATTTTTTCTGTTGAGTGTTGCAGAGCAGTTACATCTTACCGGTTATGCTTCATCAGTTTGCCAAAGCAAAAGACTGGTGGCGGACAGAGCTGTTCCTGAATGCTGTGCCTAACTTGGCTTCACACAGGGTCTCTATTAGTACTTCTGCTTTTGCCCTGTATCTTTTACAGTTCAGCGTCTTAGCTGTGCACTCCGTCGGTGCTGAAATTCATGCTGGGTTTGGTCGGTCAGAAGAAGATGCGTTCTCACGCTCTTCGACTGTTGGGCACGTTGTGGCAGAAACAGGAGAAAATATTTCCTAAAATTAAAGAATTGTTGTTGCCTCAAACTGATCGGGAAGGCCAAGAGCTGAATCTTCAGCGAATGCGAATTCTTAGAAATGTCTGTGCTGTTCGGTGCGCTTTTTGCAGCCAATCTCATGCAGTGCGTAAAGCCTCTGTTTACTTCTAGTGGTGATGAGTTTGGCGAGCAATTGTTGCCGGTACTTTCATCTGTTGTCAACGACTCAAACAGCTCCATTCCGTTGGTAATCGAGGCTGTGCAGGCAATCGGTGAACTGTGCAAATGCCAAGTACTGTAAATGATCAGCAGTTTTCTCAACGATGCCACTATGTTTCAGCTGATTGATTTGTCGGCCATTTGGAGACAGTTATGGCCTAAGTTGCGGAAGCTGAACGATTCACAGGTGAATGCTGCTCTTTGTGAATTGTTGGCCGTGTCTGCTGATTTGGATGACGACGCTGAATCGTCTGAGGCACGTTGCTCTTTGCATCTACAGTACGTTGGACTTGCATAAATTCGATGTGTTAGGAATTTGTCAACGTAGCTGTTGCCCAGTTGTGGAAGTTTGCTAGTTCAAGCGATGCCTTCCTGCAGTCAGCTGCTTACTCTAGTCTGAGCAAGTTCGATTCGACTGTGTTTACGCTGGCTATGCTGCCGGATGAGGTATGTGCACTGCCGGATGAAAGTTTTTCTCTCTCATGATTCAGTGTCAAATTGTTTTTCTCTTCTTTGACTTCGCTTCTTTAGTGTGTATTATTTAGTAGAAATTGTTTTGCAAACTAAAGTTTTGCTTTGGCGGCGCGGTACGTTATATACAGATACGTATTTCAGGCCAAAAGTGGCTTAGAAATTCCGTCGTCTCTGATATCTACACCAATAGATGCGAACCGAAAGCCGGAAGAAGTGCTGGACTATATTCCAGGCTCATGCTACATCCGTCTACTGCAAGTTTTGCGCACAGAGGTGACAACTTCAGGTACGTTCGTTGCTATTGTCCAGAGCATGTAATGTAGTAGTATGCCGTATTTTAACCCCTACGTGTCTTCCGATCCGATCCGAAGTGCGGGGGTGTTTACGGTCCTACGATCAGACCTATGTGGTCCATTTCGCGACCCCGTGGTTCGTCATCTCGGACGTTTCCCTTCTATCACTGCCAGCCAGTCTAGCCATGCTGTTGGGCGGCAGGTACTAAGAGAGTGCCTGGCGCGTTGACGTCATGGTGATGTCGGCTCCCAACGTCCGCTTGGTCCGCCCCTGGTGTGAAAGAGGCCCCCCAGGCCTAGTCGGTTTCCAAGGACAACTCCTGACGTCGTTGATCGCCTTCTCCAACGTGGCATGCTTCGGTGCAACGGCAGATCCAGTCGGTTCCCATTTTACCTACTCGCTGTCACCAGCTTTCGATGGCCTGGGTGTAGCTTTGTGCCGACGACCAACTTTTTGCTTCAAGAAACTTGCTGCCGCCGAGAGGATGAGCGCACGACGTCGCGCACAGTGGCCTGAACCACTACACCAACTGTGCCGGCCCGTAGGTGTCTTTAGGTTATCTCAAGCTACTGCGGCAGTTAGTGCGAAGTGAAATTTCGAGTCTTGGTCGCTCAGCTTACATGGTGAAGCGAAAGGTAAATGAATCGAAAGCAAGCAAAGAGCTGGCTGATTACTTTCGTCTGCTTTGCTCAAAGTTGAGCGAGAACTCTCTTCGTAGCTGCAAGGATGTAGTCAGCAGTGAGTGGTTCCGCAGTGCGTGGTCTTCCTTTTAGTTAACGCGCTTTTAGCGGCAATTCTGTTGACGTATCGCAATCAAACCGTTTTGTCGGCTGCCAGTGGCGATCACTCTAAGCGTCTGATTTTTCAAAAAGGACGACAGAATTTGGAGCTGTTTGCGGTTTTGATCTCAGAGGTACGAACGCATTGGATCTTGTAGGTCTTGAGTTGTGTGTATAGATTTTTAAGTTTAGTGCAAGTTCGACCCCAGCGACTGGCAGCGTTGTGTTCTTTCCATGAGCGGTTGGAACAGCTTCATCTTTCAGCTTTATTCGACTGTCCTGCAAGTATGTTTTGACCTTCTTCAACTCAATGCCATTCTCCGAACTCAAATCAAATAAAACCGGTTAAAACAGTTTTACTGCTTTGCTAAGAGATTTTAGCTTCTGAAGTTTGCCTGGAATTAGTTTTACACAGAAACGCGTTATCCACCCTGTACATTCCATGTACTTCTTCTTGCTTACAGAAGTGCGTATTTATGCACTACAAAGTAGAAGTTTAACTTTTGATTTGAGATTGAACTGAACCACTGAAATTGAGAAGATTGCAGTGGCGGGCGGCGCTCAACCGTGCACGTGCACTGTATTTGCATAGTAGTTGTAGTGCGTTTGGTAGTTGTTCGTATCGGCACAATGAGTTGTGTGTTTGTGTTGTTTCTGTTCTTCTGCTTGTCGCCAGCTGCGGCTCTCAAGTGTTTGGCGCGGCAGTTGGAGCTGGTGCAGGTGTCGGACGGCGTGCAGACCTGTGACCAGGAGGCGAAGATGTGCTTTGTGGCTGACATCAAAGGCTTAATCACTGGCATTGTCTCTGGCTGCAGTCAGTCCTACCGAACTCTCATCAACGACGAATGGCTGCCCGAACCCTGCAGCTTTATGGAGGTCTACAAGCCTGGCTGTGCCACTCTTCAAATCAAGCAGGCCTCCGGCCCAGGGTGCTGCTGCAATACTTCTCTCTGCAACACAAAGCAATTTCTGGACAGCCACTTTGGTCTCACTACCACTACCACTGCCCCTGCCCAGCCAACCCCGCCTCCCCCTGGCCCTCCACCGACTCAGTTCAGTCCTCCTGGCTATGGCAGTTCGGCCGCTTGCTACAGTTCAACGATGCTACTCAAACTACTGTGCACTTGTATCTGCGTGACGCTCTATGGCCTTTAAGTTGGTCTGCTGTCTTTTTCTAACTATCGTTTGTGTGACTGATTTGATCTAGAGAAAGTTTGTTAACTGAAAGTAAAGTTCTTACATACTATGTTGATGAAAATAAAGGTTAAGTACTGATATCAATCAGTGAAAAGGAAAGGGTCAGAATCGAGTGAGAATGGAACAAAATAAATGTCATTAGCATAAACCGGTAGGACTAGCGAGTAATACTAGTAAATCAAAAGTTATCGTCTCTACTCTTTATCACAATTACATACGTACTGTACGTACATGGTGCTCTTAATCTGAAACACGAATACTTTTAGTCTCGTTTGGCGGAACTCGAAATGAATCCCCCAAAAGTCTCAGCTGACCACCAGAAACGACTGGATTCGGCTTGGCTGTGGTGCGTGCTGTACTTAGTTTTGTGTCTTTATATGTATTGGTCTTCAATTATTATGCAGGGCCAGAGACCAAATTGTGGAGAAAATCAAACGGCTTGCAGTGCAAAGCAGTGTTTGTCAGCTGAACTGTACGGTTGCATTGGCTATGTTAGGCGTTGCGTTAAAAAAGGTATGCACATCTACTAAGTATTTTCTCGAAAATTGTGGTAAAAAGTTATCTTGTATCATCCAATCGTGTACCTTATAAAATAGTTCCACCTTCAGCAATGCTCTCTATGACACCGATTTTGGTAGATTTCGCCGGGCTAGGGTTTTAGTTTCTGTATAACGGCCCATCCCCACCCCGATCTGTCGGGTCTGTCTTTGGCTTGTTGTTCTTCGCATTTATGTTGAATAAACTTACTTACTAGTAGGGATGGCCAAAGCACGTGCGCGCGGCGCGGAATAGAAAATAAAAAATCACAGTCAAAAAGTGGTCCAAAACGGTTTTTGCAACTTTAAGCGCAAATGCTTTTTTGTGTTCCGTTATTGATAGGGGGATGTGATGTATTTATATGAAACAGAGTGTGAGCTATCGAATGAGATGCATTTTGAATCATAATTCGGTCGTTAAAGGGCATTTTCCTCTCGAAAACTGAATTCGTCGTTTTTCAATGGCCATTTTCTGCTAAAAGGAGAGTTGATTCAAATTTTGTTCAACCGGATTTAAAATCAGCGCAACTCGTTACCTATATATCACCGCTTTTTTTCTTTCCGCACTTCGGCATGGTCCCCACAAATTTGATTCTTTCTTAACTACTAAAAATGGGCATTTTCGTGGATTTTTTTCATGTTCCTCGTTCTTGTGAAAAAACGACGTATTTGGCGCAAGATGTTCAATCGGTTCCGTGTACAGTAGACTGCAGGCTTTCGAATGATATAAGAATTTGCTCTCTGCTCTTTGCCGTTAACCCCACAAACGGTGTTGAAGTTTCTGCAACCCTTAATTTTTGCCATTTCTGGCTTTTATTGTTCCCAACACTTGCAATCATACTTTTTCGCGTTAATTTAGCTGTGCGACGAATATTCACACCTTTTTAGTAGATTTTAAACAATCTCATTGGTTGCACCTTCGTAACTCGCGCCATAGAAAATCAGCCACCGCTGGGACGGCGACCAAGTTATAAACACTAATTTACGCGATTTGGCCCACGCGGCTGTTTTGAACCCGCATTTCTCTGATTCTTCATGAAATTAAGTGCGGTTTTTTGCGTAAATAATCGCATCCGGTCATGCTATTGCCGTTTTAGCATAAATTTTTGCTGTAGCGCGAGTTATTCAAATCTGTTGCCCATATTTTGAAATGGTACCAAGTGCGCCATACAAAAGTTCTTCGCAGACGGACGTTTTTAGATCGCATTTTTCTAATTTTTGATTGAATCAAGTGCGGTTTTTTGCGTAAATTATCGCATCCGGTCATATTATCGGCTGTTTTAGCATAATTTTTTTGCTGTAGCGTGAATTTTTAAAAACCATTGGCCATACCTATTACTAGAATAGTAATACATGTACTTGTACAATGTATGTGGTGTTAGAGAGCTTTTTCAGTTCGCAGAGGAAACCGATTCAGAGGTGCCAGAGCAGTGTGTGCACGTGTCACCGTCGCAGTGGTTTATTTGCGTGGTTGAAACCGTCCTATCTTTGTCGCTTCCCAACTACCAACCAAAATCTCTAGTGGTACCTCTAGGAAATCTGGTACGTAATTGGAACCAGTTCTACATAAAATCACTCATTTGTTGATGTTTTTCAGAGTTCGCCATCGGTGTTGTTGCGTGCCTTTAGTACTGTTGCCGTTTCTCACTTGCTGCCAGTGTGCTACAGTGAAGTGTCTTCCTTCTTGGGGCCCGTTTGCAATGACTTGATTGGCTACTTGACGCGAAAGCTCCCAACTGACCTGAATGTGGCCGAGTCGCTCTGTTACCCGTGGGCGATGGGTGTGTTGGCAGCTAATAATCCGGCATGTAAAGACGTCGTGCGCGGCAGTCTCTGTTCTCCAGTCATGTGCGGCTCCGTTGGCGGTGCAGTAGGTCTATGTGCCTTCTGCTGGAAGTGTGACTCTGAGCTGCCTGCAGAGTTTTTATGCCACGTCGTCGATGCATTTATCAACGCCCTTCGCTCCCTCCCTCCCACTTCTGTTGAATTTGAAGCCGTACTTCAGTGTGCCGTTGAAGTCAGTTTGCGACTGAAATCGACGGAGAAAGCTGATCAGTTGTTGCATTGTTGCGAACAGCTGAATGCCGATGTAGTCTGTCCGCAAGCTGCTTGTCTTCTGTCGGAGGCTGAGGGCGAGATTTCGAGAAACCTGCAAGTTTGTGCTGAACGCTTGAACAGCTCAGGAGGACCGAAACAAGCCCGGCTCATCAGTTCGTTGGTTGCATTGTGCGGAGGTGGCACACTGTTCGCACGTTCGTACAGACGAGTCGAGCTTCATGCAAGCTTTCTGCAACAGCTGATCGTCTATGGAAGACAGTTGCTGGAGTCCGAATTTCCTCCCTTCCTGGCTGGTCCTGTTCTACTGGGTCTGGCCAAACTGAACACGGCTTTGGTCGCAGAAAGAACGTCGGCGTCTATGCTTCCTAGAGACTTTTCGTACCTGCGCGAAGAGAGTCTCCTGCGGTGTTTGTTTGACTATTTGCAACGGAACTACAGTGGAAGTGAAGCAACTGTTAAAGCAGTGGTTGACGCGTTGGTTGGAGATTTTGGTACACGTTCATTACCTCCAGTGGATTGGCATGCCGCCTTGGCTCCTCTGTGCGAGACGACCAATGGACAGCTTACTCGCTCCGTTCTCTCGCTTGCCATACAAGAGAGATGCGGTTCGGTAGTGGATGAAGTGCTTACAGAAGCCTCCGTTGGTCGGTTTGACAATGAAACATTGCGGCTTGTTGCGTCTGGTCTGGGGTCTATCGCCCCCCTGCTTACTGGAGCTCGATTTCAGCTACTCTGGCGCTGCTTGTTTGACAGAGCAGAGACAGAAACTTGGTTGTACCAGTGTCTGTGGGAGACACTGGAAAAGCCGTTCGCCAGCGACTGTTTGACGTTGTGGTTGGACGCTATCGTAATAGAAACTTACGCAGACGTACTGAAGGAGAAGGTAGTGGCAATCGGAGACGTTATGAAGCATCTGGAAAACGTGATTACTCAACTGATCACGCGAGTACAAGTCGATCATCGTTTGAAAGCGTTCTTCTTGCAACTCAAATTGGTGCAGTATAATCACCGGCAAGCTGTTGATTGTACGGAATTCTTGGCAGCTATCTGCTCTCTTGAACAGAAGCAGAGGTACGTACAGTATAAGCATTCAACCTGTCTGTGTATGGTGGTTGACAGTTTATAGATATACGGCGGCATGTTTGATGTGCGATCTCTTTTGCTCAGTGGAGGATACCGATCTAAAGCAGCGGCAGCAGTGGTTGCTGAGTCTGATGAGCTGTTGTAGAATTGACACTCGCTCGTCAAATATCGATGTGCATCTTAACAACATGGTATGTTGCACATTTATAATATACGTAAGAAGGTACATAGGCCACGTCGTTGGTTCAGTGGGTAGCTCGCTGCCTCTGAGTCACGGCGGCCCCTGCATCCCTAGCGGTTGTAGTGGTTCATCCTCTCGGCGCTGCAAGTTTCTTGCTGCAAAGAGTTGGTCGTCGGCACAACGCTCCACCCAGGCCACCGAAAACTGGTTACAGTGAGTAGATAAATTGGGAACCAACTGGATCTGCCGTTGCACCGAAAGCCGCTCCAAAAAGCATGCCGCGTTGGAGGGAAGATCAACGACGTCAGGAGCCG
Source organism: Sabatieria punctata (assembly GCA_030248155.1). Taxonomy (NCBI): domain Eukaryota; kingdom Metazoa; phylum Nematoda; class Chromadorea; order Araeolaimida; family Comesomatidae; genus Sabatieria; species Sabatieria punctata. Next base: position 18,061 of record JASANB010001369.1, read on the forward strand.
TCTGAGAAACCAGCAATAAGGCCAATACCGGTTTGGTTACGCCGGGCGGCCGTTGGGAGCTGTCAGCACCATGACGTCACCACGCCAGGCACTCTCTTAGTACCTGGCGCCCAACAGCATGGCTTGAGTGGCTTGGCAGTGAAAGAAGGGCAAACGTCCGAGATGACGATATAAGGGGCAACGAAATGGACCGTGCAGGTCTGATCGTAGGGCTGTACAGTACATCGTACGGCCTCCCGCCAGATCGGATCGGATCGGATCGAAGGTACATAGTACAGCAGTAGTTGTGCGCAATGGTGTCCGGTCATAGTTTTATTGCAGTTTCTGTCCCGTTGGCGAGAAAGATTTTAGTGCTGTGCTTATTACGTATTTCGCATGAGTGAAGTTTAACTTTAACTTTATCAACACGAATATTAGGTTGTCAAAACAAACAGTCCAACCAATCACTTGCCCGGACAGAAAGAGGTAGGCAGGGCCGATTGACCACATCTGAAGAGTAGTGACTGCGTTTTGAGAGAACGAGTGGCTGTTTTGAAATTTGGACAATAGTTGTTGGACTTTACAGTTTGTATTTATTTATTCATTTATTTAATTTGTACAGTTGGCTTTTGATCAGGCTTGCGTCATGCTTGCTCAAGCTCACGTACATTGTAACAGAGTAATATTGAAGGTGGAGTGCTGTCTGGTTGTCCTAGCAGTTTCGATGGTGGCGTGGATTCCTTTGTCACTGCCGTTGCCGTTGCTTCGTCGTCACTCAGATTTGGCCACTGACGACAGCACAATATCATCTCTTCTTTTGGCTCGATTTCCGTTCATTCTTTCACCAGCGTACAGTAGCGACGAATGGAAATGGTTCTGCCTTAAGGTTTCGTCTTCAATTTGCCCGATTTCATTTCACAGTCGTACGTTTTAGATGCAGCCATGGCTAATTGAAGTGTTTGCTAACTTCAAGTGTTCCCGACTAGAATTGGATGCTTGCTTGGCAAAAATGTTAGAAAGTACGGAGTTTTACATGGTGGCATGGCGTAAACGGTGTAGCTTTACAAACTATTACAGAGTGCATTCAAACTTGCAGTGAGTCAGAGTGGGACGGTTTCATGGCTTTGGCTGATCACTACCAACTATGGGATTTCATATTTCGGTGAAACAGTTGACGTGTGATTTTATCATGGGCTCAGAATTGTTGCGGCCTACGTTGTTGTTTATTTTTAGCAAATGCAACACTGGAAAATTGTTACACATAAAGGAAAGACTGGTGGGTAGTCGTTGGACATCTTAGAACAACAGTGTGTGCGTACGGATTAGCATAGAAAAGAGAGTAAGGAATAAAACGGGATCAGTAGTTCTATCCTTCGTATCCAGGCCCAGTTCGAGGGGCTGGGCAATGGTCGCACGATCCTGGTTGTCCTGGTGGTCCAGGAGGGCCAGGAGACCCGGGTTGTCCTGCAATAGCGCAGTTTGTATAGACTTGCTGCACAGTTGTAGAGTTTACCAGGCACTCCATCGGGTCCTTTCTCTCCTGGCTCTCCTTGCGGTCCTGCCGGTCCTGCTGGTCCCGGTTGTCCGTCTCTGCCTGCAATCATAAGTTTACATAGGTTAGCAGTGTTAATAACTCATGGTACCTGGAGGTCCAGGCGGTCCTTGTGGTCCCGGCGGCCCGGGTGGTCCAGGTGGTCCTAAAAATACTGACTGTTTTCTGTTTAACAGTAGTAATGCTTGTGCCCCAACACTTGCCTGGTGGCGCGCCATTCAGCACTTTTCCCGGTTCCCCTGGAGGTCCTTTTTCGCCCGGAATTCCCGGTGGTCCTATAGATTTCCACAATATAAATAGTTCAGCAGTCAAAGTCAACTGTACCTTGAGGTCCAGGAGGACCGCGTGGGCCAGGGTTTCCAGGGCGACCATCTCTGCCTAGAATGAGCTTTTTATATCCATGCCAACAAATCAGTGATCATACCTGGATCTCCGGCTTCGCCCTGCGGTCCAGGAAGACCTTTTGGTCCCGGTGGGCCAGGTGGTCCTGGCGGACCTAAAATGGCGCTGTTCAGCTAAAGAAGAACTGTGCGTAAAATCGCTTTTGTAACTAACCTGCCGGACATTTCTGGCAGGGTGGCTTAGGCGGAGGAGCAGGTAGAAGAACGCCGTCTCTGAAAATGCGTACCTTGATCAGTTGTTCATAGCTAGAGAGTTGTCTCACCTGCCAGGCGGACCTGGATTGCCAGGTCGACCAGGGGCTCCTGGTCGACCATCTCTGCCTGGGGATCCCGGTGTGCCGGGCGGACCTTGCTGACATTGACAGCCTGCAATAGATGCTACTGTACGTACTACGTACGTAGAGAAGCGACGCAGACGTACAACTGCCGGTTTGTCCGCTGTGTCCTTGGTAGTTGTTTTGAGCGGCACCGGTTCCCGTCTGCGAGTAAGTCGGTCGCGAAGGCTGACCACCTCTGTAGGTAGCTTGTCGTGCCGACCGCGCAGGTGCGCTCGGGGTGACGATTTGTAACTGCACCATCTCTTTCCACATATCCCGAGAACGCGTCTGCAGCCGCGCATTAGGCATGGCTTAATAAAACGAGAGGCTTTTACCTTGCAAAAGTCAACCTCATTTTGCATGAACGACTGCACACTCTGTACGTAATTGTATACAAGCGGCAAAGTAATCACGCAGGCTAACACCGAGACTGTGCTGAAGGCTACGGCACAGAAAGCTACGGGACGCAGAGAGCGTTTCTTCTTCAGCGGTTCGTCCATGGTACCGCAATTCAGAACTCGTACACACAAAACAGTGTTTACGCAAAGTCCTTTTATGGTTGGCCGTGTGACCTGCCAAGACGTGACCTCCAATCGGACGCGTTCCAATTTTCTGAAGGGCAAACCGCCCTAAGAACAAGTGTAGTACAACAACAAAAACTGATGCACGTTCAACCCAGATTCGTCCGAGCGAAGAGGCATCGTTCCATCTAATCGAACAAACCAACAGAAACGCTTTAATGAAAGCTTACACAACAACCAACAGTTACGAACGCGCTCGGCAAATTACTACGCAGAACACGACACCGGTTTAGGCAGCAGCGGTCTTGGCTTGCTTTTGAGGTGGCCCTTCTTCGGCCGCCGCTGGACGCTTTCGACTTTCGCTTTGTTTCAGCTGCTCAGCCGTTACTAAAAGTGGGAAGTGCGAGCAAATTCTAATGTACTGCATTTTTTGAATACCACTGCTTTCCTCTGTTTGTGCCTTGAGGGCAGAGAGATCGGTGACCATCTCAAAATCTGTCGGCTGCTGAAAATCTGTGCTGAAACGAGAAAAATGTGATGAAAAGCTGCAATACGTGCGCGAACTAACCTTTCTACAACAATCAAGCGCAAGTTGAATTGTTGCATAAAATCGTCACAGACAAGCCGAGTCTGATCTCTGATCTTGAAATCGGACAAAGGTCTAGGAAGGAGATCTAAAAGCAGACAGCATCGCATGGAAACGGAAGCAATCAAACAAAAGTGCCAACTGAGATTAGGCCTATTGTACATAGTGTTTCCCCGTAAAAATGTTCGACACAATATTCATTGGTAAACACCACCAACACCACACAGAATCGACACAGACATGAACATATCTCGGAAGTCTATACCATACTCGCCGAAAATTTTGGCGATCTTTTTGGCAGGCGTATTTAACTCTTAATTCACCCAAAAATGTTCGTAAAAAACAAAATCCGGACACCAAATAACACAAAATGCACAAAACACTTTTCGAAAAGCTGTCCAAGGACACCACCAGAACAAGACTCGGACAGCATCCGATCATGGTCGGACACTAAGTCGACACCAGTACAAAAGATGAACACCTCTTTTAGACAGGCAATACCAACTGCAATCATGGAAACACCTCTTTTAGACCAGCGAACACCCCTTTTCTCGGCCGGCGGGGCGGAGGGATCCCCGGCCCCCGTGGTCCATCTACATCATACATGTGCACGGTCGGCGGCTCAGGAGGGGACGGCCAGGTCTCCGTGCGTAGTTGCTGGATATAGACGCAAATATTCGGCGGGAAATTCAAATTTTGGCGGGAAATTTAAATTTTTGCCCAAAATTTCGGCTAAAAATACGAAAATTTCGGTTGAAATTCAAAAATTTGCAGTAAAAATTAAATTCTCGACAAAAAAATTTCCAAAAAACCACTTTTCTGACAGAAACGTTGCCAAAAAATAGAACATTTTCAGGAAAATTTGAAAAAATTTCGGGTTTGGTGCGTAGTTGCCTGGAGGAAGGGTGCGTAGTTGCGTAGTTGCCAAAATTGATTTCTGTGGCTTAAAAACGCATCTGGAGGCATTCTAGCAGCCTATAGCAAGGTTTGGAAGATTTTTATTTTCGTCCCCCCCTGACCCCCCTGGGGATGTATGATCTACATGGAGCTTAAAAATCTACAAATTTGATGTTCATACTGACTCTAGAAAAACGTAAACGCATAGCTTTAAGAAGCCTTTTCGTGCCAATCAAACAAACGTTCGTAGAATTTCTGCTGTGATAATTCCTTAGCAGCAGGTTAAAATTACAATTTTTTCCTGTTGTCAATGATACGGAGTGGGCCTGTCCTCTAAAATACGATTTGGTCCGGCTGAGCTTGGCTTGCATTGAGATTGGTGCACTGAATTTTTCTGCTATTGTTGGCGCCGTACAAAACTAACCGTCTAGTTCGCCCTCTTCACTCGAGATAATGATGGTGCCAGAGTTGTCACCTAACTCAACATCAGGAGCTACCATATTGAGAGACTGCTTAAGTACCTGAACAACCCCAATTACGTAAGTGCTTATCAGTTATTAGATTTAAACTAACATTGTCACGCAGCATCTTTACTGTGAAGGACTGCGGATCCAGCTTGACGTAAACCTGAAAACCGGTAAGATCAACCTGAAACGATGCGACAAAGCCTTACTTCCGCTTTCTCAGAGCACACGTAACATTTAGGATTCGGTTTTTCCGGAAACTGATCTACCAGAATTTTTCCTCTAGGGTTCGGCTGACGCCCAATGAAAACCTAAACAGTGCAACACCTCACCGAGTCTACAGAAACGGGTTGTCGTACGGTTTTGCACTGCTCGGCTCTATTCATGAGAATTTTGAACGCTTCCATCACTATCATGCCGGCAACAATTGCGTTAGTGGTGGCGATTGCAGGGATTATGTTGCCAGCCATGGCTACAACAATCAGTGCGTACGAGGATGCCGAAATTAACTACGTCAGTTCAATTACATTTGATATCGAACCGTGATTTCAGAGGTATGCCGAATATATGCGAGCGAAGATTGGCCACTGCACTGGTGAAGTCCATCACAACGTCATCGTCCTAAAGAAACGACCCAATTGTGTTCTCTCGCCACTGCGGCAGGCAGGTTCTTTCTACCTTGTCCCAAACAAGCACCGATCCTTCGCTTTCTTGCTGGAGCAAGCGCTGTCTGAGCAGGACAGCTGAGTCTCTGAACACTTTACCACACTCCAACGGACTCCAGACTGCTTGATCTTTGATTCTGGAGTCAGAGGCAGTCGTCCAACTGGAACCAGCATCTGAAACAAAGCGCTCTTCTCACCCACAAAGGCGGTCAAACAAAGCAGCGCCGACTTTCATCGGGCAGATCAGTCCAGCTGAGAGCAGTGGGTGCGCGACGCTTTTTCCAAAGATCGCTCATTGACAGCAGGTAATTGATGTCATCGCAGAATAGCTGAAATAAAAAATTGGCAGTGAAACGTCAGCCCGCCGTTCAGAGGCCATCGTTGCTAGTACCGACAGATCGCTCTGGCGATCCAAAAGCCCTCGACATTCTCCTGACAAAAGCCAAAAAGCCCCTGACGTGTTCATAAATTCTTCTAACTTATGTGAACTTTCTTTCCGCAAAAACTGGTGTTACCTATGCATATGCACAAGAGCTATCATTTATTATTGTTACCATGCATCCAGGCGAGAAAAATTTGAAAACTTAGCCTTCAAAGCTGCGTTTAAAAGCCATTCAAAGCATAGAACTACTGTTGTTACAGTTTTAGTAGTTTGCAGATCTCCTGGTTGGGTCACTGCCCAACCAGAACCCAGGGCGAGGAAATACTGAAAAATTTAGCTTTCCAAAACGCTATAGATATTGACTAAATTATTGGCACTATTCATTGCTGCTTCTACAACTTACTGACTGCATACTTTAATGGAGTGACATAACACCAAAAACTTCTATGACAGGAGTAAAAATCCCCTGACATTCCCCTGACCACCACGAACCCTGTTACTTGTTGAAACAGTTAGGCCCATAACGGCGTATTATTAGGCACTGGCACCCATGGTTCACTAATTTAATATATAAATACCATATGCCGCTGGGTGCTGATGTAACTGTAAAACAGATATTCTCACTGCCCAAAACAATTGCGGCGCGATCAAAAACAGTTAAGCTTATTTTTTTACTACTGCTAGAAACACGCTACTATACCTTACGGAACAGATCTTCCGGTTTGTAGTCGCAGGTTGCAGCCCAACGACGTGTAGAAAATCTTTGTGGCAGCAACTGGGTTTGGTTGCGGTCGACCTCTCCACCGTTGTAATCACAGCCATTCTGCACATGGTCGTCTGGTTGGTCTTTCTTCTGGAGTTCCGGATCGCTCATATCCGGCGAAACATCTTCATCAATGTCAGCTTCGCCGTACAACTGACTGAAGCCAACAAACCAACTGAGACTGGCGCAGCGCGCTGACGTACTTGAACAAATGCTTAGCCCAAACTATACAATGAATCGGTTCGGACGGTGTGTTCCTGATCGTACAGCCAGGGTAGGTTTTCTGCGCTGGTTTTGGTGTGCACTCGTAGCACTCAGTCAGACCCTGCACGTGGTTAAAGCTGTGAAAGCTAACTGCGGCACAAAGCAAACACCAACAGCACCTTTTTAATGACAGTCACCTGGCCTAGGTAACCGGCAGAGCCGCTCTCTACCAGAGGCACATCGGCAGCCAGACACAGTCGGTTGACGTGGTTGCGAGCAGCTGAAATAATTTGCTTTCTGTGTTACGTATATGTTGCATTTGCCTCAGTACTCACCTCTGTTATCGAGCGCATTCAGAACAAGATCGTACTGGGAGAAAAAGCCAATGCCATATTGCGCTCTGTAAGAAGAAGACCGTTACGAGAAGTTCGAGGACGGCAAGGCATACTGGAGAATGCTATCATGAAAGAACTTGACATTGACATTCGGTTTGAACTGCAATATACTTTCCGATGCTACCTGAAAGTCCTCATAGGAAACAATCGATCCACTTAGCTTCTAAAAGAAACAATAGACTTACTTCGGCTTTCGATCTACCAACATGATGTTTGTGAAAGAGAAATTGCCGGTTGAGATTACTAACATCAATCGTGTCCAGGTCAATCTGCAACAGAGCTGCTTTAGACACACCACTTTCATTGTATTAAGTTATTAACCATTCCTGCACCCGAGCACACAGGGTTCGTGCCGATCTGGCGATCCAAAATCCCTGACTTTCCCTGACAAAAACCAGAACCTTGACATTTTCAGACAGTTTTAGTTTTAGTAAATTAGCAGTTTTAGTAGATTGAAGACAACTGGCTTCTGCATTACGGTGAGAAACCTTTGTAAAATTAGCCTTCATTTAAGAAGTATTCTGTATTGAATTGAATATTGAATTATTGGCCCTATTCATGGGTGCTTCCACGAACTACTCAATGCATGCAGTACTTTATGGAGTCATGCCCAAAACTCCTCTGACACGATCCATTATCCACTAGACAAATTTTAAAACCCCTGATATTTCCCTCACCGCCACGAACCCTGGTGCAGTACGTACGTATGAAAGACATTTCTGAGTGAGGAAAAAGCACGGAACACATAAACCCAAGTTACATACAGTAAAAGTGACGTGCTAGATAACGCAGTAAGTTAAGTAGGCTATTCGTAATAGAGCAATATTCAAGTTGCAGAGCAGCAATACATACAAACGTACAGAGCTGAATGCGATGTTAAGAACTAGAATGCGAACTGGTATTGGGTATTGGAGTTGTTACCCCCAATACCAAATACTAATTGGGACCGGTCAAAATGGAAAAATATCGATGTTGACCTGAAAAATTTATCTAGAAAAATCGAAAAGGTTAATCGATGGTTAATCGAGGTTAATTCGAAAAGGTTTAGGAAGCTGTTTTGCGTTAACCAACTGTAAGTTAGTAGTAATAGTGTCCTAATAATAGTAATTCTTATAGTGTCCGCTGTTCTAAGTAGTACACCAGCAATGAATTTCCCTGTTCTTATCTAAAAAAATAAAAAATGGTAGGCCACTCCTAACGATACAGAATGTATCAGTACCGTACATGTACGTACCCGTATCCAGGGCTGTGGGGGTGGTACGGCAGAGTTAGGAATATTGGATTCGTCGAAAATAAGAAACGCGATCGAACTACGCATTATTGAGTAAAAACTGTCAATTTCTGCTAAGTTTACACTCGGAATGGCATTTAATCGCTTTCTCAAAGGCAGTGGCGTATCCAGAGGGTGTACGGTGGGTACTAGGCCCAACTAGGCGTCTTCAAAATATTTATCCCAGTGCAAAAGATCTTGCCTGCATAACTGAAATACAATTTTTCGCCACAGCTATGCAAGTATTCGGTATTGGGTTTTTCAGGCATTGTTCGCACTCTATTAGGAACCAAAAAACGATGATTAAACGCAATGAGACGTACGTAGTTGTACATGATGAGTCAAGCATGGATAAGAATGAGTGCCGACCAAATTCAACCTTACCGTGTGAATGTTCTTAAAACCAGCCATGGCCAAATTCTTCAGCAGCTCGCAGCCAATTCCACCAGCGCCAACAACAAGGATTTTGACAGTCTCAAGCTTCTCCTTAAGACCACTGGGAAGCGACATCTTCTACTTTCCTACAATGCTGGAAACTACACCAACTATTCAGTGAGATGACTGAAAGAAAACCATACAAGCAAATCGGCAAAACGACTGCAGCGACAGAACCGAAAACCTTACTACGCAACTGTAACCTGTTACACGATCTGATACATTAACTAGAGAGGTTCGCCAAAATTCCGTTCCAGAAACGAATCACAGAGAGCCAAGTAAGCTAGAGTATTTTAGAAAATCATGTCCGAAAAGGCAATAAACTGACAAATAGCGGATCAAAAATTTGAGCATGTGGAGAAAGCACTGCATACAAGTACACCGCTACACCAGACGAAAACATTCGATTGAACTAAGTACATGGACTAGGCAGGGACTTGACGCACCCCAAACTGAACACAGATTCCCGAGGCCACCCAAACGTTTATCATAACATAATGAAGAGTAAAAACTATAAAAGGGCGGTGCCCTGCTTTTTGATCATACACGAGGTAGTAAAACTGCTGGCCAAGACGTCTAGCGGCGGTAAACTCTGTGCAGGACCATTAAGCATCTGAAACTACACCTTCTCACGCAAACATAACCATCCTGGCTCACAAACATGGCGTACCCCCACTGATTTGGGTCACACCCTACAAACAGGGACCCTCAGCCCAAAACCATTTTATCTGACCCATACATGGGCCGCGGGGGATCCTGGGGTTTGCTCACCCCCAACTAGGACTCGACCCCAACTACTCACCCTACCCACATGAAGCCGCCTTTTGTTTCTGACCCCATCCACAAAAATGGCCGCGACCGCCGAAATTGGTAGGCCTAGGCCCACCCCCAAATTTTCAGATTTTGACTACCTTAACCAATTTTTCCGGCCCATGATGTATAATAATCGGCTCCCCTCAGATTTTTAAGAAGCAAGCAATTCCTGCTTCGTGCAGCAGTTTTTACAACTTTTTAGAATTTAAGAAATTAAAATTATCTTAAACAAACCGCTATTTCAGCCCCAATTAGCGCTTCTGTGCGATTTTTGAGCGCTGTCAGTACTCTACCTCTGCCCCCGAATTTCGGCTCACCCGATCGAGTCCAAGGGTCAAAGGCCAAGCATCTATCTCTTTTCGGTGGATGAGCTGCTGCATGTCTGCATATAGGACTCCTTTCTTACCTCAATGTTAGCTTTGTGATCTCGTTCGTACCGCTCTACTCGAAGGTCATCGCTTTTAATCTGCTCTTCTTTCAACAAGCGCGCAAATGGCGTCATGGATTCGTCCTACAAAATTGTTCCATAACAAAGACAAGTCTGCACGGCGCGGAAGTCCCAAAAATAACATGTAAAGCCTTTTGATATCCCTAGACAATTTGGCCAAAACTTGCGACAGATGCAAAAGTAAAATAAAAAAAGTCATTTCCGAAAAATCCACAAGTTATTACAATCAGGCACTTTACGCCGCCTATGGTACCGGCACCATGGTCATGGTACCCGTACCCATGAACCATGGGTGCCCGTACCATATATGGTACCACTACCATATGGAACGAAATTTGAATGAAGTGGTACCATAATATGGTACCGGTACAGTTACCAATTCGAAGGTAGGGGTACGGCGTAAAGTGCCTGACTGTATTAGGAGCTCCCACTGATAAATCTTTCAAGAGGGCGGTAGTACAACAAACAAACCTGAACGCTTGCACGACGCGGCCGTTTGATGCCGGTTTGCTGGGTTGTATACGGCGAGGAGACTCTGAACAACCGCTATAACAAACGTTCGGTAGTGGTTTCAAGTCATTCGTAGGTTAAGCAAAGAACATACCTGATCTTTGGAAAGAACGTACAACTCCGATGTCAAAAATTTTATATTATCCCGCGTTGAAACTGAACGCCAGTTCAGTGGCAGAGATGGAACAAAGGCGAGCGCAAAGCATCCAAGAGCAGGATCGACAGTGATTCGCATGAGAGGATTTGGGTCAGACGGGTGAAAAAGACAGACTGCAAGAAAACGACTACACCAGACAGACAGACAGACAGACAGACAGACAGACAGACAGACAGACAGACAGAGACAGACAGACAGACAGACAGAGACAGACAGACAGAGACAGACAGACAGACAGACAGACAGACAGACAGACAGACAGACAGACAGACAGACAGAGACAGACAGACAGACAGACAGACAGACAGACAGACAGACAGACAGACAGACAGACAGACAGAGACAGACAGACAGACAGACAGACAGACAGACAGACAGACAGACAGAGACAGACAGAGACAGACAGACAGACAGACAGACAGACAGACAGACAGACAGACAGACAGACAGAGACAGAGAGACAGACAGACAGACAGAGACAGACAGACAGACAGAGACAGACAGACAGACAGACAGACAGACAGACAGACAGACAGACAGACAGACAGACAGACAGACAGAGACAGACAGAGACAGACAGACAGACAGACAGACAGACAGACAGAGACAGACAGACAGAGACAGACAGACAGAGACAGACAGACAGAGACAGACAGACAGAGACAGAGAGACAGACAGACAGACAGAGACAGACAGACAGACAGAGACAGACAGACAGACAGAGACAGACAGACAGAGACAGACAGACAGACAGACAGAGACAGACAGACAGACAGACAGACAGACAGACAGACAGAGACAGACAGACAGAGACAGACAGACAGAGACAGAGAGACAGACAGACAGACAGAGACAGACAGACAGACAGACAGAGACAGACAGACAGACAGAGACAGACAGACAGACAGAGACAGACAGACAGAGACAGACAGACAGACAGAGGCAGACAGACAGACAGACAGAGACAGACAGACAGACAGACAGACAGACAGACAGACAGACAGACAGACAGACAGACAGAGACAGACAGACAGACAGACAGAGACAGACAGAGACAGACAGACAGACAGAGACAGACAGACAGAGACAGACAGACAGACAGACAGACAGACAGACAGACAGACAGACAGACAGACAGACAGACAGAGACAGACAGACAGACAGAGACAGACAGACAGAGACAGACAGACAGACAGAGACAGACAGACAGACAGACAGACAGACAGACAGACAGACAGACAGACAGACAGACAGACAGAGACAGACAGACAGAGACAGACAGACAGAGACAGACAGACAGAGACAGACAGACAGACAGAGACAGACAGACAGACAGAGACAGACAGACAGACAGAGACAGACAGACAGACAGAGGCAGACAGACAGACAGACACAGACAGACAGACAGACAGACAGACAGACAGACAGACAGACAGACAGACAGACAGACAGACAGACAGACAGACAGACAGACAGACACGGACGTACGGAACGCACTCTGGTTCGTGGTCAAGGCAGCTACAACTCCGGAGGCGCAGTCCACGTCCATTGTAATAACTGCTTGGTGAACGATCCAATCACATGACAAGGACTCGAGGTTAGAGCAAATCAAGGCACTGTCGGTGCGACATAACAACAAATGGTCGCAGAGCTGCATACCAAATAACAGCTGTCTAAAACCATAGAGCAAAGATTACACGGAGGTCCAATAACAATCACAACTTCTAAAAATGTCTGCTAGGAGCAGAAATAATGCCAAGAATAATAATACTAAAGAAAGGGTATGCGCACAAAATATAAATGCAAAAAACTAACCAGAAGCTCTTTTGGCAATGCTTAACTATGGGAACCCTTCCTTACCTAAATTACGCACCCATCCGGTAAAGAAAAATTACTCGATGTCTCCTGCAGAAAAATAGGGCTGCTGAGCAGACAACAGAGTTAGAGCAAGAGCATCAATGCGCCATAACGTCAGCACACAGCCGAACCCAACTGCCAAAACTGAACCACATTCGCTTAGGGCGCAACAGAGAGCTGGTCGTCCTTGGTAACTGCATTCCAGGGCGGTGAACCAGCATGGCGCAGTGCCTTAATAATTGGACGATGCTAAATGCCGAACAACACAGGGAGCACTCAGTACCAACAGAGAGCTGATCTTCTTGCTGCCACAATTTCACTAATCCGTCGGTACCACACGTTACCAGACATAACTGTTGGTCTGAGAGCTCATCCACTGAGCCAAATTTAAGATCAGTTATTCTTCCTTGATGAGGGTATTCAACACAGGTATTCAAGCGAAATCTGAACAATGCAGTTCAATAAAAACCAATCTGGTGGCAGCGTGATTGATCTTACTTGCTTAGATTCGAGTCATAATGCCAAAACTTTAGCATCAACTCGTCGAAGTGCGTTTGTAGACAATTAGAGAGACATTCGACAGTGACCAACTGATTGGGAGCCACACACACACGCACTACCTCGGACCAAATCGGTTGAATGCTACGTTCGAAGACAGGCTGATTATGACCGGATACATCCACCTGAAACTTACGTGTGAAAACTGCCTGACTATGCACACACTTGCAGAAACTATCAATCTTTCCGTTCGTCTTAAATAAAAAGTCAACCCTACGCTCAGTGGCGTATCCAGGGGGGGTGTAGGGTGTGTACACCCCCCCTTTGCGGTGGAGGTAGGAAGAAAAAGTCTGTCAAAAATATAAGAAACTAATGAATTATGTACTAAAACTGTCTATTTTGTGCTCAGAATGCCTTCTAAATGCGTTTTTGAAGGCCAAATTTTCAAAATTTTCTCGCCCTGGTCGGGCAGAAGCCCAACCAGGCCATTATAAACTACTAAAACTTGTAATTTCTGTTAATTTTAAGCTCGGAATGCGTTTTAAACGCGTTTTTGAAGGCTAATTTTGCTAAATTTTCTTACCCTGGCCCAACCAGGCACTTTCAAAATTTTACACCCCCCTTTCCAAAATCCTGGATACGCCACTGCCTACGCTCGTCTACATTCGACCATATACAGGGTGTGCCAAAAAAAAACAACCCAGCAGAGTTTTTGCTGTAGCAACCGCAAATCTCAACCGATTTGAATGAATCCTTTTTTAAATGAAAGATAAATAAATTCTCGAAAGACTGATGTACCGTTTATTAAGATAGCCTGCTTAGTTCCTGAGATATTTGTCCTCAAAGTCAAAACAGAGATTTTGGCAATGAACAAGAGTGATAAAGAACAACCCAGCAGATTTTTTACTTTTGCAACCATGAATCTGAACCGATTTGAATGAATCCTTTTCTAAATGAAAGACTGATAAATTCTTCAAAGATTGGTGCAATTTTTATTGAGATTCACAGTTTAGTTCTTGAGATTTTTGCCTGCGAAGTCGAAACAGATTTTGGCAAAGAACAAGAGCGATTCCGTTGCATTTCATAATAAAGCAGATTCCTATTGCTGGGGCTAATGATACATTAGTGTTGAAGTAAACCGAGTTTCTGTGTCACCTGTAAAGCCTCCAAGAGCCCTTAGCAGTAGCAGGAATCCGATTTATTACGAAGTGCAGTGGAATAATAGAAAATCGCTCATGTTCACTGCCAAAATCACTGTTTTGACTTTGAGAGCCAATATCTCAGGAACTAAGCAGAGTACATTAATGAAAATTTAAGCAATCTTTTAAGAATTTATTTATCTTTTATTTAAAAAAGGATTTATTCAAATCGGTTGAGATTTGCGGTTGCTACAGCGAAAAATCTGCTGGGTTGTTTTTTTTTTGGCACACCCTGTATATGGGCCAGGGATATGCGAGGTTTCCAACCCCCAACTTGGGCTCGACCCTAGACCCACATAAAACAAGTCCAGATCACCGGCCCAGAGGGTGTCGAGTTTATTTATGGTCACACTCACACATATAACAGGTCATCCGCTGGTGGCCTGTCGCGTCTGCCCAAATTCAGGGGAAGGGAGTTGGGTACTAGAAAAACGCTCAAAAATCGCAATTTTGGGCTGAGTCGGAAAAAATTGCTAATTTGGACTCAAATAGAGCAAAAAGTGCTTCTTGCAGGCGACTTTTGCAATTTTAGCTCTGAAAGCGGCAGCAGCCAAGTTACTTGTTATAATGACCTGAAAATTGTATAAAAATATTGACACCCCACCGACCCCATTTTTCCGGCACATGTATGCATGCCACCTTTACACTTTGAGAATAGATGGGCTCCAAGCCGTCCCCACTAAATAAAACACTATCAGTCCTGCCAAGAATGCATAAAGGAGTAGCAAGAATGTGCCGCTCAGCGGCCGGCCGAGTGTCGATGCGCTGTACCAAAATTACTGGAGGGGTCGCGAAATTCGCGACCCCTCCAGTAATTGCGCATGCGCTTTATTGCAGCGCAACCTGATTTCTGAATGACGTCAACAAAATGTTTAGCGATTTTCTACAACGGCAATTCATTGCATACTTGGTCTAAGATCTTCATTCATCACAATAACTAAAATATGTGTCCAATTGCAAGACAAGATTGCTAGATATCTGTGAAATGCATCAGGCTTTTTGCATTTGTGAAACTTTCCACTTTTAACGCAGCACACGAGCTCGGCCATGTACACATGCCACATGCTTGCATATTCTAGATTTTTTACCTTTCTTTCCCTTTATCATGTTGCCGTAGACTTAAGAAATTCCCAAAGACAGATTGAATATCCCGCTCAGAAATCAGGTTGCGCTGCAATGAAGCGCATGCGCAATTACTGGAGGGGTCGCGAAATTCGCGACCCCTCCTGAAATTTTGGTACAGCGCATCGACACTCGGCCGGCCGCTGAGCGGTACATTCTTGCTACTCCTTTATGCATTCTTGGTCCTGCATTACCACCGTGCATGCAAATAAAGAAATCAACCTGAAAACAGTGAGCCCGTTCGTGCGGTGAGAAGAACTGCAAATGACCAGGACGGCCGTTAGTGATTAAGGTCGCGACTGACTGGTAGGACGCCGAGCCAAACCAGTCACACTGCAGACCGACCGAACTGCACAGCCGACTCTTGATCATGCCCAGCACCAACGACCGCACATTTATCTGGTCGCTGCTCACTTGGATTGCTAAAGATAAAAGCAGAATGGGTGGGAGGAACAACGCAAAACTGTTCTACATCTCAATTTCAGCCAAAACCGACCAGAATCGCATTTTGAGTCACTCAGGTACGGAAAACGGTGATAATTTTTCACGTGTATTTTTACGCGTTTTGTCATTTTATGCTTATTTTTAGTTCTTAAACGCAATTTTGCTGTTTAAAAATGCTATTTTTAGCCTATTCATTATATTAAATTAATCAAATTAAAAAGAATTTCCAGGCGTATTGGCGATTATTAAAATTTTGGAACCCGTGGACCCCCAGCAACAAGACAAATCCACTTACGCAACCCTCCTCGGTGGGGACCTTTTACACGCATGAATGTCACCTTGAAAAATCCCAGTACCTCTTAGAAAACAGATTGGTCAAATAAAACGACTCGGTCGTACAACCACAACACGAGGAGCTCGAAAAGTCAAACAATTACTGTGATCGTCCAGTAAAGCACCGACAACAGTTCCGTCAGGAGACTGGAATACTCTATGTATTGGAGCGCCGAGGCGAGGCAGGAACCTTGTGCTGGCTTTAGATTGAGTGTGCAAGGTGAACCGAACTAGCACCGACTCCGCTGCACCGCTTATCAATGAACTTCCTCAAATTAAATTACCGCAACAATTAATATCAAAGCAAATCAAGAAAACAGCACCAAGCGGAGTCCAAGTGATATCGCTGACGGGCATTGTGTGCCAGTGCAGTAGCTGAGAGAACGCACCCAACCTTTCTTGCCGTGACACGTTCGTCCTGCACAAAAGCCACAGTAAAGAAACAAAGATCAACCACGATTCGTGAATGTTAGGATGAGCAATACAAAGCGGGTTGTGCCGTTTCCATTAGGGTTACTCCTGGTAAGCACAGATAACTAACATACATGGACCGGGGGTGTGGGGGTACATCCCTCCCCCTCGCCCAGCCATACCCCCTCCCAGAGGGAGACAATTTTCGCTTATTTAAGGCAAAATAGGCGTTTTTTGGACTTTTTTCGGGACACCACCTGCCCAGGTCTCCATACCCCCTCCGAATTTTTCCGGCCCATGTATAATAACTATTCGATGCTTTAACGATCTGAACGGAGCATGGCTGCGCAGCAGCTTATGTTTGGAGCTCCCGTTTGGGCCCCGTACATATCTAACTCGAATTTCGGAAAGATGTAAGTACTACAGAACTCGGCACTGCGCACGGTTACTGGCTGCCACTTGATGTCGTCTATGGCCATCTGCCCCACGAAACAAAAGTGCTACCTGTAAAGATACACAGCGATCTGCTGGCAGCCCAGTTTTTAGCGGTTTCCGCTAGCCCCGGCCACCCACTGGACGAGTTGATGCGTCCGGACAATAGGGAACGACCGGAATTCCGATTCCGATTCCGATCGCCGATCGGAACTCAGAGGGCTCGGAATTTTTCGGAACTTTGGCTAAATTTTTAGGAAATCAAACACCAATTCTATGCGTACTATTGCAATCGACAATCTGCATAGTTTAGTAATCCATAACCTACTGTAATCCCACTAAGTAAAAGATAAAAGTTAGCACTACTCCGTTGTGGAAGCACCTGAGTCTGAAGAACTCGGCAGTCTTCAAACGCCTCAGTGTTTTATCAAAGCCAGTGAACGACGTTTAAAGTGGCAAAACACATTTTGGAAGGCGACAGAAGTCACTTGAAGCCTGAAAAATAGAGTTGCGAACAATACCTGAAAGACCCAATACCAATACCTGAGACCCCAATACCCAATACTTGCGTAATTTAGAAGCCTTCTGGAGGGTAAAATAAGCAAAAATTAGCAGTTTTAGCCCGTACATGATCTACTGTATTACACTGTTTCTTATTTTCGGCAGATTTTTTCTTCTTACTCCACCGGAAAGGGGCGCACCCCCTAGCTACAGTACTAATACATTCTGTATCACTAAAATGACAAATTTCAATTGAATTACAAACGTTACTTATTGATGGTTGGCGATTTTAATGCATTGTTATCATTTGAAATGGTGATTTGTACTGGATGTTTGCATGGAATTGTAAAGGATGGTCGCGTAAACACTGTTTCTTTGCCAAAAACAGGTTGTTCCAAAATTTTAAGCAATTTTTTCAAAAAAGTTCCGATTCCGATTCGGAACTGTACTTGAGTTCCGATTCCGATCGGACCCAAAAATCCGGTTCCGGTCGTTCCCTTCCGGACAATCGGCCTTGGCCTCTTGGAAGAAACTCTACCGTCTCGTTAAGCCGAAGTGGTGGATGTCACGTCCACTGGCGCTCTCTTTCCCTCAAGAGTATTTGAAAAACATTCACTCTCACCACGTGGAGTTTGCTACTGGATGGCTTGGCCCCAATCGTCTGTTACAACAAGACCCTCCGCCTATCCATGCCTCCGAGTCTTTGCTTCCATGGCGGACAAGGTGCGCACTGGCGCAGCTGAGGTCTGGATACAGTTCTTATCTGCAATCCTATCAGCAGCGGCTCCACCCCAAAGCCGACCCCAATTGTCCCGACTGTGGGCAGCAGCCTCATGATACGCTACACCTGGCTGCCGGGACAAACCTACAGCACTCTCGCTAAGGGACCTTATCCACGCCATTATCCAACATCCCCGAAGAGACGGTAGTACCATCAACAAACACTCTCACCTCTTCTTTGCAGCTTGGAAAGTGGTTTGAAAGGCCGCTTCCAATACTACCTTGAAACCAATCCCTAATTCAACCCCATCAAGCTGACGTTCAACCCCACCACAACACCACTGACCAGCTTCTCTGGCTCACCCAATCAATTGAATCTGGATTCCAGAAGAAACAGCACACACTTGCTATGTTCCTTGACTTCAGTCAGGCCTTCGACTCTGCTTGGCATGATGGTTTCATTGCCAACCTCCACGACCTTGGTGTCTGTGGCAAATGTTCATCTGGATAACTGACTTCCTTCAGTCTCTCTTACTTGCTCCAAGTCAAGGTCAACAACACCTATTCCCAACCTTATCCCTCTGCAATCGGCTACAGTAGCAGTGCTTCCGGCGGTCGGGAGCATACATGGGCCGGGGGGTAAGGGGGTATACCCCCCTCGGTCGGCCATACCCCCCCTCGGCCGGCCATCCCCCCCTCGCCCACCCACCCCCCCCCTCCCGGAGGGAGGAAATTTTCGCTTATTTAAGGCAAAATAGGCGTTTTTGGCCTTTTTTCGCCCCCCCCCGAGGTCTCCAACCCCCCTACCCCCCCTCCGGATTTTTCCGGCCCATGTATGGTCGGGAGTCACCGAAAAAGATCCCAGTAAGCAAATCTAAAGGTGGACCAATTGCTCATAAACCAAACACCATAAAGGTAAGTAGATGAAGGCAAAAAGTGGGCTCTAAACAGGCGCTTTCGCAAGCATCGAAGAAAAACGTAGTACGTAGTACCAGACTAAAATTCGACCAGTAGAATCGCCAGCAGCTACCATTTCCAGTCGCGGATGACACGACACGACTGTAAAAAAGCGCTGGTTTGTGAGGTAGAACCTGAATGTACTACTTGGTTAAAGGAAAAAGATCAAGTCCAATTCACTTCGACGGCTTTTCCTTCTGGAAGTGATGAAGAAAGAGATCGACTCCACGAATGAACACCAAATAGCTCGACTAAAAGCATCCAATCTATTTAATAGCAGCGCACAAAACACGGGTCGGCGGGACCTTATGAATTGACAGAGAATGGGTACATAGGTAGGGGAGCGCGGATTGGGTTCGGTTTGTCGGCACCGGTTGGCCGACACTCGATTGTCGACGTTCCCTTCGACGAATTTAAAACTTATTCACTTGGGTCATTAATTGCCGGTCAGGCACCCTAATTGTATGGCATGGCGCAGGTCACTTAAGCTCATTGGCCAAACCAAAATGAACTAACTAAACGGCCGGCAATGAATGAACGGATATGGACTGTGGCATGGTCATTCCTTAATCGCCCGCGCGAGAGATATTATGTAAGGTGTGCTAACGAAGCGCAACGGGCAGGCGATCGTCCATGATGGTTACATGTATGTCATGGACAAACGAAATCCTGATGGTGTGACCGTCTACTGGAAGTGTCGCCACTGTGCAAGGGACGGCTTATCACACGAGACGAAGAGTTTTGAGCCTAGCAAGTTTTTCTAATTTATGTACAGAATTTTCGTTGGCCTTTTACGATGATTTTTGCAGTAATTTCTGCATATTTTATGCTACAAACCTACGGATACTTTTACAAGACCTACAGAATAATGTTGGATGGACTTGGTGCCATGCGCATTTGGCGCATGTTGATCTATTTGCATTGCGCTTAATTGAGGCGTTATTGCTGTATTTAGCCCTGGGCTTGGTTTATGTGACTAATAATTACTGCTTGCTACCCAGTTGTCACTCTAACGGGGTCAGATGACAAAGACCTAAGAATGCGCAGGCATACCGCATCCTTCCTTAGACTCCGCCTGCGCCCGCTGCTTTTCATGCTTCCACTATTAATTTAGGTTGATCAAGTCCATGTGCCTTAAAGAAATGTAAATCTGAGTGAATAAACAATTATGGGCGCCTCCAGTCACTTTTGGTTTGGCCAATGAGCGTAAGTGTCATGCGCTTTGCCCGATAATTAGCAAGCCTGGCCGGTCAATTACTGTCCCAAGTGACTTAGTTTTAAATTCGGCGAACGGAGCAATCGACGAACCCAGCAGTCGACCAACCGAGCGTCGACGAGTGGGTATCGACGAACAGAGCGTATCCCGGAGAGCACACAAAAACACTACGGGTGGGGTGGGGTGACTTCACAGAAAGATTTAGGGTGGGAGATTGTCAAAAAAAGATTGAGAAAAAGCACTAGCACTACCCCAAATGAGATTTGAAGATCATCGTGTGGAACATCTTTCAATAACAGCGCTGGGTTTATCTTCGAACTCTGGCCAGACAAAGTAATTCGATAAGCACTGCACGGATCTGAAACACATTTACAATTAGAAGGTGAAGAGCAACTCTAAAGCGCCTACCATCCCTTTGCCCGGCTCGACCAATAATGAAGCATTTTTCTTCACAAACAAACAAGCCAGACACACGTGCCAAGGACAACTCGAAAGAGCGTTGTCTCTGCTGTGTTTGTGTATCCCACACGCTCAGGCGCCCGTCCTCCGTACAACACAGCAGCTGAACGGTCGGAGAAGAAATTAGCTATTAAATTTTAGAAAGCCAACCTTCTGTTTGTCGGTTGGATGCAAAGCGAGACCGACCACTACTGAGCCGACCTTCCAGTTGTCTGTCACGTTGGCACTGCTCAGTTCCACCACCAACACTTCCGTTCCACTAGCGCAATAGAGCAGTCTAAATTAAACTGAATATTACTTTGAGTAGGTATATGGACAAAAAAGATAGTTCGAATCGCCTTACGAGCATACATGGGCCGGGGGTTGCCCACCCCACAACTTGGGCTCGAAACCCCCAAACTACCCACCCACCCACCAAAATCGCCGCGACCGCATACATGGGCCGGGGGGGGTAAGGGGGGGTATACCCCTCCCCCTCGGCCGGCCATACCCCCCCCCTCGGCCGTCCATACCACCCCCTCGGCCTTCCACCCCCCCTCCCGGAGGGAGAAAATTTCGCTTATTTAAGGCAAAATAGGCGTTTTTTGGCCTTTTTTCGGGGGGGTCCCCCCCCCCCCCCCCCGAGGTCTCACCCCCCCCCCCCCCCCTCCGGATTTTTCCGGCCCATGTATGCGCGACCGCCACCCAAACCGTCAGGCACCACCCCAAAATTTTCGGATTTTGACTACCCCCAATCCATTTTTCCGGCCCATGTATGCTTACGAGGGGTGCGTCCATTTTAACCGTTCAGGCGCGATTTTTATGCTACTTGGTCGCGTATATTTTTTGCATTCCTTTAAAACGCTTACGATTAGTTATTGCTTTCTAAATGAATGAATGAATGTTTATTGATTTTAACAAACAAAGAATAATACATTCAATAAAACATTGAATTTTAACATTCCTTTTGCTTTCTATTATCAAATTTCGATTCCATGCGCGTTTATTATGCTCAAAAGAAATTTTGAAATTTTTTGAAAAACTTAATTACTTGGGAACGGCTAGGCTACGGCTCATTCTTTCCACCAAGCACATTTTCAGAAATAAAATTTCAGCCACGGTATGATTTTTGGAATCGGAACCATTTCCAACGATGTTAGCTTGTTCCCATGCATGCATCCGCCGATGGGGAGGGGTTTGGGCGAAGCAGGACTATTAGGCGACGCCGATTAGGCGATTTAGTGGTACTATTAGGCGACGGTACTATTAGGCGACAGAAATAATTTTTTTCTATAAATCGTACGGCAACATACGTTACCACTAAAACATAGCACAACAATGCAAACAGCACAACAGCAATTAAAACAAAGTATAACAAAATAGCAAAGCAATTTCAAGGACTCATTTAAAAAATAAGTGCAACACCAAGGATGGATAAATTCCATCTCACTGAGCACTCATTAGTAGAGAAGAAAACATTTCTGCACATGTCGCCATACATGAGCTGGGGGTTGCCCCCACCGCTCAAATTTTCGGATTTTGACTACCCCTAACCCAAACCCATTTTTCCGGCCCATGTATGCATGTCGTAGAACATTTATAAAGCGCTAGATGGATGGACGCGCCGCATCAAATTCTCGCTGCGAAACTCTGTGAGCTGCTTCCGCAAAGTTGTTGGTGCGTCGTGCATCGTCTGCAT
Organism: Sabatieria punctata; assembly: GCA_030248155.1. NCBI lineage: Eukaryota > Metazoa > Nematoda > Chromadorea > Araeolaimida > Comesomatidae > Sabatieria > Sabatieria punctata. Next base: position 40,647 of record JASANB010001369.1, read on the forward strand.
CCAGCGCGTTAATGAACAGAGCAACCCAAAAAATATGTGGCCGACCCGATGGCCGCTCGCGTGCTCAACGCAAGCTGGGGGATAGGGGCAAATGCCAGGATCTCAGTTAGAAACAGTCAGGGCAGGTGGCTTGTTTAGCTATAAGTTAACGAGTTATAAGATTAACGAGACATGATTTTAGTGCCACTTAGCCATGCATAGTTAAAACAGCGCATTTAGCCTTACAGCTGAACATGGCCCCTTGACCCTTGACTGATTCGGAAGGGCCGCCTAATTGGTACTAATATCAATGCTTTTTGTCGCCTAATAGTACCATCGCCTAATCGGCGTCGCCTAATCGGCGTCGCCTAATCGGCATCGCCTAATCGGCATCGCCTAATAGTAGCGTACCGGGGTTTGGGGTTTGGCGCCGGCCGGGGGTTTGCGCCCGAATTCTACGATAGGAAGTTGGGTGCTAAAAATCGCAACAAATACAATTTTTGACTAAAAGTAAAATAAATCGCTTATTTGAGCTCAAACACAGCCAAAAATCCTGTTTTACACGCGAGTTTAGCAATTTTAGTGTCTGGATTTACAAAAAGTTGTAAAAATCTGCTGAAAAAATTACTTGCCAGCAATATGACCGGGAGTCGGAAAAATCGTCTCGGGGGCCGATCGGGAAGTCTGAGTCTAGCCTAAGTCGGGTGGGGCCAGACCCCCTATCCTGTCAAAGTTTGTTGCAAAGCCAGTGCATAGCTAGCATGGAGAAACTTGATTTACCTGTTACTTGAGTCAATTAAAGGTCTTAGATGCGAAGATATCGCCAATCCTGTACAGATGTCCAATGTCCATTTCTCTTCAAACGCCATCACTTCACCGGCTTCTTCTCCTCTTCTGGCTCGGTTCTCACTGAATTTCTGGTCTGGTTATGTGCTCTTTTTCTGCCAGTAGACACGCTTATAAATTATAGGGTACTTTGAACAATTCGCGTTTTTTAAACTTCAACACTTCCACAAAATTGAGTCTGATAGAATGTTGTACGTCAATTTTTTCAAAAAAATAACAAATACATGGGTGTTCAATTAGGAGAATTAGATAAGATAGGTAAAGGAGCATACATGTAACAGGTCCAGGATGGCCTGGGGAAAGGGGGAGGGGTTTCCGTCAGGAGGGGATTTAGGGGCGGTTTAGCCCAGAAAAGGGTCCAAAATTTGAAAAAGCTCCAAAACGCCTGGAAAAGGGCTTTAGCACTTTTATGTAATATCAGGCTAAAAATCGATATTTGAAGCAACAAAATAGCGTTTTCCAGCTAAAAACAAGCAAAAAAGGCCTCTAAAACCATTCGTCGATTTGTCTTAATAACAGCAGCAGAAACATCCAAATTCCGGTACAAAAAGTGTTCTAAGCGAATTTTAAGCTAACAATTAAATTAGTGATTTCTAAGCTAGTTTGTAATTAGTTTGTTGGACTGGAGTAGAGTGTAGTGGAGGATTGTAGTACTGCAGTGGAGCCGCTACTAAATTAGTACTGCAGTGGAGCCGCTACTAAATTAGTACTGCAGTGGAGCCGCTACTAAATTAGTACTGCAGTGGAGCCGCTACTAGTAGCTACTAGTTTCTTGGACCGGGGAGGACGTCTCTCTATTTTTTCTTTGTGGGTGGGGTAGAGGTGAGGGGTTGGCGTTCCTAGTTGAGTGGTAACCCCACACACGCCAGAAGCAAAGAATGAGCACAGAAGACATGGAAAATAAGAGATTTAAGTATAGCTATTCAAAGAGTCCGTTTTATTCTTCATAGCATAATAGAAAAAGTTCAGTTCGAAATATCTAAACGATAAGCATGCCAATGGAAAGAGATAAGAATCTAATAAGTAGTTCGGGAAACTTGCAAACAGCCCAAAAATTCTACAGTTTCTGGAGCATTTTGAAATTTTGGACCCCCCTCTGGGCGAAACCCCCATCGACTCCCCACCTGAGGAAAACCCCCCTCCCCCAGGTCGGCCCGGAGCTGTTACATGTATGCCGCATGCTGCCTACCTCTCAGCAGTGTTGTCAGGTCTGGGCTAGAATTCCCCCAAAATTCAGAAATCCCCCAAAAAATTCACGCGAGCCTAATTCTGGAGCGCACCCTGCCAACTGGCAAGGCAGTTTAAACTGCCCGCCGCGCCGCTCTGCCTCTCGCTGGCGCTTATTGATCTGTCCTGGCCCATTCATAATAATTGGCCTTGGCCCGCAGGCTCTTCTCTTATAATTACAATCGATAGTCAGCGCACTTGCTATTTATTCGTGTTACTGTTATAGGACAAAGTTAGTAGTTCAGTAATCATAACTACACATAGAATAAAAGCCAGAGTCAAGCGTACTGGTCGATTGCCATTTATCTTCTCTGCGGAACAGTCGCACTTTCTCGTCTTGGTGCTGCTGTCTGTACAAAATTATGTTTTGCTGTCGCTCTTCTTCTTCGCGAGCTTCCTCCACTGCGCGCAACTGCTCTTGCTCTCTACGCCGCTCCTCCTCTTCGCGCTCACGCTCTTTCTCGCGCTCTCTTTCACGCTGCCGAGCTTGCTCATAATTTTCTTCTTCTATGCGCTCCTGCTCTTCCCGTTCGCGCTCCATCTTAGCTTTTTGTTCTAGCCTGAATTACAAACTTGATATTTTTTCTAGTAAGTTACTCAGCTACAGTAACGGAGCGGTCCTACCAGTGCTGTTCCACATTGGCGGCAATTCTGTTTTTCAGCTCTTGCTGATTGCGACATGTTATGGTCGCTTCCTGGTCCTCATCACTCCTCTCTTTCCATTCTTTGTCCGCCTCCTCACGCCAGTTCAATCTGCGCTGCAGCAACAGCCAGGAATCTTGCCTTTCCGTAAGATCACTGTGGCTTTTTCGTTCCTTCAGACTGCTAACTTCTTCCATAATAGTTGTCCGACGCGAATTCAGGCGATGCAGTCGGTCTTTTCTGGTCACGTTTCTGGTGCGCACTCTAGAAATAATGTTATGAAGTGCTAATTAAATCGGTAAACGACAGCTACGTACCCAGCAGCCGTAGTAGGCAGTGCAAAAAACTGCAGACGACTGTTCCGCGCTTCAGCTTGCTGGAGTGTCGTCAGCTGCATTCGGAAAGCCCTCACAAAGCATTATCTTGTTGTCTTGTTCCGGCGGTCTTACGCTCTGTTGCACTGCATGTGGTCTCTTAGTAAACATCCATGTACTGTAAGTGTAATCGGAGACTTGGTGTCTGCACAAGTCTTGGCTATTGCCTCGGGGGCCAATTAGCGCCAGCGAGAGCGAGCGAGAGGCAGAGCGGCGCGGCGGGCAGTTTAAACTGCCTTGCCGTTTGGCAGGGTGCGCTCCAGAATTAGGCTCGCGTAAAAAATTCCCCCAAATAAAAATTGAAAAAATGCAACAAAATTATGCTCTGCAAAGACTATTTATGGCTGTTTTCTTTAATTGGAGTGCATAAAATCGTTAAAACGTAGAAGTAGGGTTTGCTTGTGTAAAAAATGGCACAAATGAACTTGATCCATAATAATTAAACTTTTTAAAAACTCAAAACTCAGTTCATAAACCACAAGTCTGATTTATTCAGAAAATTTTCAAGCAAAAAAACGTTTGGGGTAAATGAAATTTTGAAATTTGAGAAATTTTTAATTATTGTATGAAAAATGTTTTTCCATGGACGACTAAAAACTACTGGACACGATTCGACCCCAACGCCCGTTTCCACAGTAGGCCTACCTTCAAAGGGCCGTATCTTTGGAACCGTTCGACCTACAATCAATATAAATACATCTTTATAATCGCCAACGCGTGAGAAATCCAATTCTGTGCTCAAATCGCTTCCATATTGACCATATAAAAAGTTCATTTTTTTCCATGGTGCAAATTAGGATTACCAAGCAACGTTGCGCAGATTAGATTGCAAATTCAACCAGAGCTCAAGCCCCTCTACAACTTTTGTCATGAAGCCCAAAGCCCTCCGACGCATCTGTAAGAAGTTATTCGCAAAAATCTATAAATTCATTGAACTTAGAAACGGGCTGTAGTAATCCTGATGTTATCGATTTTTTGGCGTGTCTGCTGCAGCGCTTTGCCTAGTCTGGTCAGTGTTCGTGTGTGTGAGTGCGTGTGCGGGTGTTAGCGTACGCCAAGCTGTTGTTGATCTGTTGGTTGTTGTCCGCACCCCCTACCCATGCACGCCCCTCCCTACCTATGTGCTACAGTAGTTTGTTTCTTACTTAGTGATATTTGCTTCCTAATTGCTTTATTTGCTACTAGTATCTGCTGAGTCGCGTCGTTAACTCAGTGGTTAGCTTGATGCCTTGAGTCACGGCGGCCTCTGCGTCTCTAGCGGTTGTAGTGGGTTCGAAACCAGTCTGACTGGAATTAGATGACGCAAAGCCCAACCCAGGCCACCGAAAGCCGGTGACAGCGAGTAGGTAAATGGGTACCACCGTCGGGTGGGAAGCTAAAGGGAGTCTGTGCGCAAGGCCGGTCCCCGGGCCGCAGAATGCTTAGGCACTCCTCTCGCAAAAACCGACCCAGGTGGTGTCAGGGCCACCCACAACGCCTTACGCACATCTAAGTGCAACTAGGCATGCGAGTACTTTTAGTATCTGCTGAAACATTCTTGGCCGTCAGTCATTCTTGCCGTACACTCATTGAAATTGGCCGGTATAGTTATTTTATAATTCTTTATAGATCGTTTTTGTACTTGTTTCGTTCCTTGTTCCAACACCGCTTCCAATTATAAACTGTCCGTTTTTTGTTTCAAACTTTTGCTAAACTTACGTATTTAGAACCCCGCCTATGCCAGGATGCCTATAAGTCGGGCTCGGGTGGGGGCAGGTAGACCCCCTGTTACATGTATGAACCAAATCATGTTTGTGTCAGATACTAATCGATACTAACGATCGGGTCTTAAAGGATCCACTGCCAGACATTGTGCTTCATGCAAGGAACTTCTTCTTGACGCAGATCAAAGTGAATCTGAGCTGCCTCCCCTTGAAATTGATGGATACTCTGAAAACATTAGCATGTTTCTGAGCGAAATTAATCGTGGTGGCTTATTTGTCCCGAGTGCTGCCCTTTTGGAATCTGTCTGAAGGCCTGGTTGGTGTTTTCTTGCATTCAAAGCGACACTAGTCTCAAGAACAAGTTCCTTCACTGCGATTTTCACCGGCCAGTGTTCGTTGAAACCATACATGTTACAGCTCTGGGCTCACCTGGGGGGAGGGGGTTTCGCCCAGAGGGGGGGTCCAAAATTTCAAAAAGCTGCAAAACGTTTTTTCAGTAAGGATGCTAAAAATGCTAAAAATCGCTATTTGAAGCTGCCAAATAGAGCTGAAACACAAGCAAAAAATGACAAAATTGGCTTCCAAAAACCCCGATTTATCTTAAATATTAGCAGTGGAAAAGCCCAATTCGGTTTCCAAAGGCTTTTTGAGCGAATTTTTAGCTAAAAATTTGTGATTTCTGAGCCAGTTTGTTAGTACTGGAGCCAAATTCTGTGATTTTGGTCCTGCTTTCATGGTACAGTGTCTGAGCTATTATTTATGGTATTTCTGTGGTGACATAAAGTATGTTTCCTGAAAATGTACTGGGTGTTGCTCGACAATTGCTTCGTTATTGAGACCCTGCCCTATTGTATTGGCAGTTTGCTGTGCAATCACTCCAATTAGCGCACACATCTGGATTACTACAGCCCGTTTCTAAGTTCAATGAATTTATAGATTTTTGCGAATAACTTCTTACGGATGCGTCGGAGGGCTTTGGGCTTCATGACCAAAGTTGTAGAGGGGCTTGAGCTCTGGTTGAATTTGCAATCTAATCTGCGCAACGTTGCTTGGTAATTCTAATTTGCGCCATGGAAAAAAATGAACTTTTTATATGGTCAATATGGAAGCGATTTGAGCACAGAATTGGATTCCTCACGCGTTGGCGATTATAAAGATGTATTTATATTGATTGTAGGTCGAACGGTTCCAAAGATACGGCCCTTTGAAGGTAGGCCTACTGTGGAAACGGGCGTTGGGGTCGATTCGTGTCCAGTAGTTTTTAGTCGTCCATGGTTTTTCAAAGTAAAATAGCATGGACGACTAAAAACTGCTGGACAGGAATCGACCCCAACGCCCGTTTCCACAGTAGGCCTACTTTCATTGGGCCGTATCTTTGGAACCGTTCCACCTACAATCAATATAAATACATCTTTAGAATCGCCAACGCGTGAGAAATCCAATTCTGTGCTCAAATCGCTTCCATATTGACCATATAAAAAGTTCATTTTTTTTCCATGGCTCAAATTAGGATTACCAAGCAACGTTGCGCAGATTAGAATGCAAATTCAACCAGAGCTCAAGCCCCTCTACAACTTTGGTCATGAAGCCCAAAACCCTCCGACGAATCTGTAAGAAGTTATTCGCAAAAATCTATTTATTCATTGAACATAGAAACGGGCTGTAGTAATCCAGATGTGTGCGCTAATTGGAGTGATTGCACAGCAAACTGCCAATACAATAGGGCAGGGTCTCAATAACGAAGCAATTGTCGAGCAACACCCAGTATATTTTCAGGAAACATACTTTATATGACCGCAGAAATACCATAAATAATAGCTCAGACACTGTACCATGAAAGCAGGACCAAAATCACAGAATTTTAAAGGCATCTTTCCTTACAGTCAGCGACTACGTCCAAACTTTGTTATCTTGGCTTGCGCACTGGGTTTAATACCAGAAATAGTGAACTTCTTGACCAGGTTTTTGCACATGCAGTTGAAAAATTTGGTCAAGAATTCGGGCGAACGAGTGACTCTGCAGACAGGAAAGCTCAGACACGAGAATGTCCAGCAACTGGGCATCCTCTTCTAACAGCAACAAGACGGTTTCAATCATACATGTACTAGGGGGGTTGGGGGGGCGGTTACTGCCTGCTGAAAAGGCCGACCCCCTCACCCCCACCCCCCGCGAGACAGGTTAAGGGACCCCTCTACCCGACCCAAAAATACAAGTACCAGTAGTGGCTCCAGTAGTAACAAACTGGCTCAGAAATCACAAATTTTTAGCTTAAAATTCGCTCTAAAAGCCTTTGGAAACCGAATTAGGCTTTTCCACTGCTAATATATAAGAGAAATCGGGTTTTTGGAAGCCAATTTTGTCACTTTTTGCTTGTTTTTAGCTCTATAAAGTTATTTGGCAGCTTCAAATAGCGATTTTTAGCGTTTTTAGCATCCTTACTGAAAAAACGTTTTGGAGCTTTTTGAAATTTTGGACCCCCCTCTGGGCGAAACCCGCTCTACCCCCTCCCCCCAGGTGGGCCCGGAGCTGTTACATGTATGGTTTCAACGAACACTGGCCGGTGAAAATCGCAGTGAAGGAACTTGTTCTTGAGACTAGGGTCGTTTTGAATGCAAGAAAACATCGACCAGGCCTTCAGACAGATTCCAAAAGGGGCAGCACTCGGGACAAATAAATAAACCACCACGATTAATCGATAACATCGGGCCGCTTTCACAAAACTTTACATTTGAAGGCCCTTCAAACGGCCCTTCAGAATCTAAAGGGTCGACTCTCTGAAGGCCCCTTTAAATTGTGAAGGGGCAACTCTAAAGTGACTTTCACGTAGAATCTAAAGGGCCCTTTAGTCAGTCGGGGTGTTAGATTTTTGAAGGTCCGACTCGAGCTGTTTTTGCGCCTGTTTTTATTGGTTTCTTATCACGTTTTTACCTAAAAATGGCACCCTCTGCTCAAATTGGCTCTGAAATGACACGGTCTGCTCAAGCTGCTTGGGAGGGACAACTAACTGAACCGTCGGCATCATGTGTAAACTTCCCATTGCTATGAGAAGTACAATGTAGTAATTGTCAGCGCGTTCAAAGCTCCTTTGCGCATGGCAGAAGCATGAAAATCCCACCAAGCTTATGCTGAGGAAACGCCATCCCGATTTTGCTACTTTCCAGAAATCAATAATCGTGAATTGACTCTAGCGAATCAGCTAACATTCACATTCTGGCATTTGCTGTTGCTGTCACATATTGTCTGCACGTTTATGGAGTTTTAGCCCTTCCTACGTATTTACGTAGTTCGGTTTCTGATCTCCAGACGATGCTCGAATTTTGATGTGACTGCCGTCAGTCAATCGCACCCACAACACCCAGAAACTTGGCAACCCGAAAAAATCCTTTAGTTATTTCGTTCTGTTCGTCTCCTTGTGGGAAGTACACAAATTCATCTAAATGCTTTGACAGACACAAGGAAACATTGGTGACAATGCGGTTCATTGACGGCTCTGAGATGCCCAGTGTATCCCCAATAATTTTAAAGAAAGCCTGACCGGAATAAAAAAAAGCTGCAACTCAGGGGAGATGGCTTTGCTTCTTTGGGTGCTTCGATCTAGATCATCGCCAACAAGGCCATGAATATAATGAAACATTTCCTTTGAGAATTGAAACCGTTCCCTGAACGTTTCGCTATCGTAGCAGTGAAGAGTGTCAAAATGGGGATGAAAGTTTCTGGTCTTCCTGATGACTTGTCTGACATCAAAGACATGGAAAAGTGCCATTCCAAGACAGAAATCAGCTAAAATAGAGTCTAAAGTTTGGTCGAAAGTACCTATTGAGGTACTTTAGAATTGGACCTTTAGACTTTAGAAATCTGAAGGCCCGACTCTTTGTGAAAGCCACTTTAGAATTTGAGTGTCCCTTCGTGAAAGTCACTTTAGAATTTAAAGGGGCGGCGACCCCGTCTGAAGACCCTTTAGACGGCATCTAAAGTTTTGTGAAAGCCGCCCCAGGATTACTACAGCCCGTTTCTAGTTCCAGTTCAATGAATTCATAGTTTTTGCGAATAACTTCTTACCGGTGCGTCGGAGCGCTTTGGGCTTCATGACCAAAGTTGTAGAGGGGCTTGAGCTCTGGTTGAATTTGCATTGCAATCTGCGCAACGTTGCTTGGTAATCCTAATTTGAGCCATGGAAAAAAAATGAACTTTTTATATGGTCAATATGGAAGCGATTTGAGCACAGAATTGGATTTCTCACGCGTTGGCGATTCTTAAAACGTATTTATATTGATGGTAGATCGAACGGTTCCAAAGATACGGCCCTTTGAAAGTAGGCCTACTGTGGAAACGGGCGTTGGGGTCGATTCCTGTCCAGTAGTTTTTAGTCGTCCATAAAAATAGGGAACATCGGTTTGTGGATTCGGAACCCCACACAGGGACCGTAGTTAAAATTTCACGAAATTCTGTTTGCAAATTTTGCTGGAACACTTGGAGACCTCCGTTTCGGTACGCGGACCATTCCTCGCCGACCACCCTAACTTTAGGCCTAAGTTTCAAGATTATGTTTAGGGTCAGGCTTAGGCTTAGGCTTAGCTGGGTGCAGGCAGGTTCAGCGTTATAGGATCAGCCTTAGGCTTAAGGTCAGGTAAACAAGTTTATAAATGGCAGTTGCCTTGCCAGGTTATGGATTGAGCCGGTAATCGGTTTCTTTAAGCTCTGGTTTTATTATTACTGTAACGCGGTAAATTCGTTCGTATAATCATTATGTAATGACTTTGCGTAACGTATTTCCCAGCAAACTGCATGTCATAGAAATAAATTAAGCATCAGCTAAACTATTGTCAAAGATGCTTGACTTGGTGGTGAGTAAAAAAGCTGCGTGTTAAAGCGGCAGGTCAACAATTCTATGAAAAGTGCGGGTCTAAGACCCGTAAAATGTGTGGAGTTTCCAGAAATCAATTATTTTCTGCAGTAAAAAGGCAAGGAAATACAAGAACCCACGAAACCCAACAGAAAACATAACAAAACCACATAGAAAATTGAAAAAAAACAGAAAAAGAAGAACTCGACGACCTTTTGATGGAGGTTTTCGATTTCGTGTATACGAAAAGGTCGTCGAGTTCTTTTTTTTCTGTTTTTTTTTAAATTTTCTATGTGGTTTTGTTATGTTTTCTGTTGGGTTTCGTGGGTTTTTGTAAGTATTTCCTTGCCTTTTACTGTCAGCAAATAATTAATTTCTGGGAACTCCATACATTTTGCGGGTCTTAGACCCGCACTTTTGATAGAATTGTTGACCTGCCGCTTAAACACGCAGCTTTTTTACTCACCACCAATATTTACGTGTTTCACCAAAATACAAGTGATTTACAATTCCTTCCAATTTGTGAAATTTTTTCACAAAGGTCGGAGGCTTTGTAAATTGATTCTATGTTTAGTGTTTCGGTGCGTCTTATGGTGCAAGCAAATGTGACTAGGCGAATTTGAAGAGCCTAAAAACACTCTAAAATATATTCTGTGCTGCAAACGTTCTCCTACGTGCTAAAAATCACGTTTTTATTTGGTCTCACTTCACCTATTGAAACTGTCGAAAAGTCCCTCTGGAACAGCTGTGATTGATTTTCAAGCACTGCAAACAACACAGAAGCAAGACAAAGCAGTTGTATGACTTGCTCAGCTTGTTTGCTCTGCTAGCAACGACAGACAGATTGGCGACAGTGTAAAATCGCTACCTACTGAAGAAGTTTATCGGCTGCTACTAGTAAACAACAGAAGTCATATACGTACAAAGAATAGGCCGCACAACACAAAACACACTCCAACACTCACACTGAATCACATATTCTTTCATCACTCCCCCTCAAAGGACGTCGACTGGGCCTCTTCCGTGCCTGACGGCCGGGGAAAACGAACGAACGGTGAGAACTGCTCCGCCTCTGTTGACTGGGCATCTCCAGTATTGGCCAACATTGAAACGCACTGGCCAACATTGAAACTTGGCCAACATTGAAACGCACTGTGGTCTGTTGTGGAAACATATTCAAGGATCTGCTAATGTCATTCCTGACGCATTATCTCGGCACCAAATGAAGAAGTTTACCGGCTGCTACTAGTAAACAACAGAAGTCATACAAAGAATAGGCCACACAACACAAAACACAAAAGGCTCTCCAACACTCACACTGAATCACATATTCTTTCACTACATATTAGCTTAATACATACCTGTTACTTAAGCTTATCAGCTGTACACTGACTGACCAGAAAACTTTATTTATAGTGTCGGAGATTCAGTAATCGTGAAATCTTGACATTCCCAAATGAAAAGCCTAGCGCATATTCTTCTCCCAAATACAAGTACTATGTACTGTAGTTTCAGGTGTTCTGAACTATTCACAAAGCTCCTGCACCTCATCATCTTCATTTTATGCGGCTTAGGCTTTAGTTAGGGCATACATGTAGCTGGGTTTTCGGCTGGGGGGGGGTTTCCAGATCCAAAATAGGGTTTCAGCACTATTTCCAAAGGGGGTTTCAGCGACCTTTTTTTGGTGTCCAAAAGTGGGTTTTAGCGACCTTTTTTTGGGCTCAAAACAGGGTTTTGAGGACTAAAAATCCGGTAAAAATCCTGTCAGAAGTGCAAAAATTCCCTATAAAACCCTATTTATTGGTTTAAAATGTGCAGAAAATCCTATTTTTTATTAAAAACGTGCAAAAAACATGTTTTTGCTTTAAAACATGCAAAAAAGCTCTATTTTACTCGACAGAATAGAGCTAAAATGCGTATCTGGAACCCTATTTAGAGATTTTGAAACAAAAATTAGGGCACTGAAACCCTGTTTAGGGTTTTTGAAACCCAAATTAGGGTTCCGGAACCCTACTTTGGGCCTCCAGAAACCCTGTTTAGTCTCTGTGAAACCCAAATTAGGGTTCCGTACGTAACCCTATTTAGGGTTTTTGAAACCCAAAGTAGGGTTCCGGAACCCTATTTAGGGTTTCAGAAACCCAAATAAGGGTTCCGTAACCCTATTTAGGGTTTTTGAAACCCAAAGTAGGGTTCCGGAACCCTATTTAGGGTTTCAGAAACCCAAATTAGGGTTTCAGAAACCCAAATTAGGGTTCCGGAACCCTATTTAAGGTTTCAGAAACCCAAATTAGGGTTCCGGAACCCTATTTAGGGTTTCAGAAACCCAAAGTAATGCCTCCGGAACCCTATTTAGGGTTTCAGAAACCCAAAACAGGGTTTCGGAACCCTATTTAGGGCTTTTGAAACCCAAATTAAGGTTCCGGAACCCTACTTTGGGCCTCCAGAAACCCTGTTTAGTCTCTGTGAAACCCAAATTAGGGTTCCGGAACCCTATTTGGGCCTCCAGAAACCCTGTTTAGTCTCTGTGAAACCCAAATTAGGGTTCCGTAACCCTATTTAGGGTTTTTGAAACCCAAAGTAGGGTTCCGGAACCCTATTTAGGGTTTCAGAAACCCAAGAGGGTTTCAGAAACCCAAATTAGGGTTCCGGAACCCTATTTAGGGTTTCAGAAACCCAAAACAGGGTTTCGGAACCCTATTTAGGGCTTTTGAAACCCAAATTAGGGTTCCGGAACCCTATTTAGGGTTTCAGAAACCCTGTTTAGTCTCTGTGAAACCCAAATTAGGGTTCCGGAACCCTATTTGGGCCTCCAGAAACCCTGTTTAGTCTCTGTGAAACCCAAATTAGGGTTCCGTAACCCTATTTAGGGTTTTTGAAACCCAAATTAGGGTTCCGGAACCCTATTTAGGGTTTCAGAAACCCAAAACAGGGTTTCGGAACCCTATTTAGGGCTTTTGAAACCCAAATTAGGGCTCCGGAACCCTATTTAGGCTTTCAGGTACCCAAAACAGGGTTTCGGAACACTATTTAGGGTTTCTGAAACCCTAAATAGGGTTCCGGAGGCATTACTTTGGGTTTCTGAAACCCTAACTAGGGTTCCGGAACCCTATTTAGGGCTTTTGAAATGCTAAATTACGGTATATAAGTCTTGAAACCCTGAATTTTAGCAGTTTGTAACCCAAAATAGGGTTTCAGAAAACCCCCCCCCAGAATTCGGCTGGGGGGGGGGTTGCCGAAAATCGGGCCTGGGGGGGCTAAACCCCCCAAACCCCCCTCCTACATGTATGAGTTAGGGTGTCAAACACCATTCTGCTGCTTTTTGCGCTATTTTTCTTCCTCCTCCTTTGTAAATCACTGGTAAATTTTTTTCACAAATACAAATACAAAGACTTTTTCGTGAAACAGAATCAGGTCCGTTTGTATTTGTATTTGTATTTGTGATTGTAAAATCTGCTTTGTATTTGTAAATTGGTGAAACAGGCCCCTGGGCAAGCCTAAAGAACATCGGATTTGCGAAAGGAACTGCGTGATCGGCGTGACAACGGGGAATCTGATTTATTCAATGACTACGGCGCGCTCAAAATCTGGAGTGCAAAGTCACCGCGTCCCTTTATGTTTATTGTATTGTTGTGTCCTGCTTAGGTCTGCTTAGTACGTAACAAACTGCATCTAGTCCGTTGTTTTAGGGTCGCATAACGTCTATTCTGGCGATGTGTGGAACTTCTGCCCATGTATGTGGGTGACAAATAAACCGTTAGGGCCCGACCGGATATCCGGATCCGGATCCGGATCCGGCCGGATATGGCCATATCCGGATCCGGTACCGGATCCGGATATTACCTGCCGGATATGCCGGATATCAGTCACAGATGAGAAAACGTGATTTTTACGTATTTTGAACATAAATATTGCATTTGACCGAATGCTTGTTAGAAATTTCTTGAGGCGATTGTAATCCATGACCCCAGTAGTTCGTATAACCCTGATTTCTGTGCAAAGGATAACACCCTCATTTTTGACAATGCTAATTTTTCACCTTGACTGAAAGTAAAAATCCGCCAGATTTTAACCGGTTTTGTGAAAAAGCTGAGCTCTTCAGGTTCTTAAGTCCATATAAAGATTTGTTAACTTGCAAAATTTGGCAAAGATCCGATGAAGGGTTCTTGAAATATTTACGTTAAAAAATGACATCTGAAAATTCGGGTCAGTTCATTTCGGAAGGGGATAACTCTAAGCTACAGAAGGCGAGCAGGCTAGGACTTGGCCAAAACAAACTCAACAAAGATAATAATACTAATGTGATACAATGAATATCACAAAACAGCCAAGCAGACTGGATTTCTATGTTTAGGATAGTCGCCTTGTTTTTGCTAATTTTTCATTTAATTAAAAATAAAAAATCTAAAATAAAAAACGAACTATTATTGAGGCAAGTTTATACTGTAAATTTGTACCTTACAGAGATCAAAGCGTCTCTTTTCAGTTGCAGAATGGAGATGAATGGCTTGAGTTGAGACTCTAAACGCATAAATATGCAAAAAATATGTACATACATATCTCATTTTTGCATGCATATGATATATGCAATATCACATGCATCGCAAAAACCCGATATTATCCAACCATAGTTTGAACTACAATTATTAGATGTTGTTTTGAATCAACTGTTATAGAACAAAGAAATGTATATATGTGGTTTATTGCATTCTAAAAAATTTTTAAGTTGATCAATGATATCCGGCATATCCGGATCCGGATCCGGCCGGATATGGGCGTATCCGGATCCGGATCCGGATCCGGTAGAAATTTGTATCCGGTCGGGCCCTATAAACCGTAGCCTGATTTAAATTAAAATTTCAGTTCTATCAGAAATATGATCATGTAGCATGCGCGATGTGCAATCACACCAACAGTTTAATTCCATAAAGTATTGTACACTCCCAAACCTAATAAATGAAGAACAAAAAGACTAGTGAGATAAGGAAATTAGTTATTCTCCCACACTTTCTCTTCTTCCAAGTACACGTCCACCGGTTCCTGTCCTAAGCATATGCAGTTGATTTCGACTCGTCCCGCTTGATATTCACCACTGGGCTCCAAATACCGACCAGGTTGAATGAATGCTCGCAGATCTAGTTCAATCTCTCCACAGCCACACATTGGACATTCTATAGCTACTTCTTCTTCCTCCCTTTCCGTGAACACACCACTGCCACTTCGGGCCACAGACTGCTGACTGGCTGACCGCATCTCTGAATAGCTTCCTTCTGCTCTACCAGCTGATCGCGCATCGAAAGACGAACGCGTCACAGTCACTTTTGAATACTTTTCTACTGCTGGCGCACTTACTACCGGTACAGTTTCAGCAGACCGACTTACTTCCTCTCTTTTAGCCACAAATCCACCAACCACTTTTTCTTCTTTCTTCGTTTTTAATTCTGCTGCTAATTGTTGTTGCTGAGATATTTTGGTCTGTTTCATTTGTTCGTATTTCTCATCTTTAATTACCCAAACTGGTGATGGAGTTATTTTTGGTTGCTGCAGTCCAACTCTCTTGTATTCATCATCTTTTGCTACCCAAACAGGCGATTCTTTAGCCGGCGATCTTGAAATCTCAACACGCTCTTTGATCTCCCGTTGTTGTGGCCCAGATATTTTTGATTCTTCTTTTAGCCGCAAATGTGCCTCCTCTTTAGTTATCCAGACTGGTGATTCCTTAGCGGGTGTTTTAACAGTTGGACTTCGTGACTCTGGGGGCCTAGCAATTGACTTGTCTTGTTCAGTGATACGCACATGTATTTCTTTTCGTAATATTTCTGGCGGTTTCGGACTCTTCGGCGGGCTGATAGTAACTTTCTTGTCAATTGTAATCTCAACAATCTCGCCATGCTCTTTGATCTCTTGTTCTTGTTTCAGCGCTGCTTTTGATTCACGTTTTAGCTTCCAATATGTATCCTCTTCAGTTATCTGGACTGGAGATTCCGTGAGCGGTGATTGTGGCGTTTTAACGTCTGGGCTTCCTGTCAGCACTGGCGGACTTGCGGTTGCCTTCTCTTCTCCTTCTTCAGTTATCCAGACAGGAGGCTCCTTTCTTGGCGAGCGTGGAGTTTTAGCATCAGGACTCCCTGTATACACTGGTGGACTAATACTTGCTTTCTCTTCTGATGTCACTTCAACAATTTCACCATGCTCTTTGATCGTTTGCTCTTTTTTTTTAATTGTTTTTGATTCGGCTTTCACATGCCAGTAAACATTTTCTTCAGTGACACGAACTGGTGATTCCTTGGGCGGTGATTGTGCCGTTTTAGCGTCTGGGCTTCCTGTAAACACTGGCGGACTAGTAGTTGTTTTTTCTTCTTCTTCACTTATCCATATAGGTGGTTGCTCTTCTTCCTCAGTTATCGTGAATTCAGGCGGTTCCATTCTTGGCGATTGTGGAGTTTTAGCGTCAGGACTTCCCGTGTACACTGGTGGACTGACGGCTGTTTCCTCTTGTACTGCCGCCTCAGTAACCTGTTCATGTAGTTTGATCTCTTCTTGCTGTTGCAGGGTTGTTTTTGATTCACGTTTTAGTTTCCAATATGTATCTTCCTTGGTTATCAAGACTGGCGACTCCTTCTTTGGTGGTGATTGTGGTGTTTTAACGTTTGGACTTCCTGTGTACACTTGTGGACTAGCAGGGGTTTCTTCAACTTCAGTGATCCAGACAGGTGGGGACTCCTTGCGTGGTGATTGTGGTGTTTTAGCGTTAGGGCTTCCTGTGTACACTGGTGGACTAGCAGTTGGTTTCTCTTCTTCTTCAGTTATCAAGACAGGTGGTTCCTTCCTTGGTGACTGTGGTGTTGCAGCATGAGGACTGCCTGTATATACCGGCGGACTAATAGCTGCTTCCTGTTCAACCGACCCCATCATCATATCAACAATCTCACCATGCTCTTTGATCTCTTCTTGTTGCTGCTGAGTTGTTATTGATTCACGTCTTTGTTCCCAGTATTTATGTTCTTCAGTTATATAGATTGGTGATTCTTTTCGTGGTGATAGTGGTGTTTTGGCATCAGGACTTCCTGTAAAGATGGGCGGACTGGCAGCCTTTCCTTCTTCGTCAAGCCAGATAGTTGGTTGCTCTTCTTCTTCAGTTATCGTGAATTCAGGTGGTTCTTTCTTTGGCGATTGTGGTGTGGTAGCCTGAGGACTGCCTGTATACACTGGCGGACTAACAACTGCTTTCTCTTCTAATTCCGTCTTAACAATCTCACCTCCCTTCTCGATCATTTGTTGTTGCTGCTGCTGCTGCTGAGTTATTTTTGATTCACGTATCATCTGTAAATACATGTATGTCTCTTCTTCAGTTATATAGATTGGCGATTCTTTTCGTGGTGACAATGGTGTTTTGGCATCAGGGCTTCCTGTGAACACTGGTGGACTAGCAGCTGTTGCTTCTTCTTGAGTTATCCAGACTGGTGATTCCTTAGGAGGTGACGGTGGTGTTTTGACATCAGGACTTGGAGTGCATGGACTGCGAGCAATTCTTTCTTCCAGTGTAGGCTGAACTCCACCTGTGGTCTCTGTCCACTGTTCGGTTCTTTTTGATTGTGTTTCCGCAATAAAAATTCTTCTAAGACCAGTTTCTAGTAGTTCGCGCTCCTTTGCACGTGGACTAGTTGTTTTAATTAGCATGGTTACTTCTGTTCTTCTCTCTTCTGGCGGTGTTTTAACATCAGGACTTACTGAACGTGCGCGCGGACTCCTAACGGTTGTTTCAAGTTCGACCTCAAATGGCTGCTCTTTCCTTTTGTCCTTTATAGTTGTTCTTGTGATTATTGCTTCTGACAGTTCGGTTATGAGTGGCGTGGTTCTGGTCACGTCTTTCTCGGTGGACACTGTTATCGTTGAGGTGCTTACAGTCAGTGGCGTGCTTGGCGGTGTTACCATTGTCTCTGCTCTTCTTTCAGTTGCTTGTTTAACATATTCCGATTTACGGTAGCGTCGTTCTTCAAATGACGATTTCGAAACGTCCTGCATGCGATCTTCTCTTTGTTGCATAATGTCAGTAGAACTCAATTCTGTCTGTGTGGAAGTTAGGGCCGAGGGACTGGCAGTGCTTATTTCGGCGCTAGTTTTATCTTTCAGTGCCATCTTTTTGTCATGCAGCGTGAGTGATGATGTCGTCTGTACAGACCTACGGCGTTCTTCACCTTCAGTATATGTAGTTAACCGACTTGCTCGTTTTCTTCCGATTTCATCGCCAGCGGCGGATGGAGACAATGGCGTATTGGCGAAAGGACTGCCAGTTTGGGCTTGGGGACTGATTGCAACTTCTCCGTAGAATCTGCGCCCTCGAGCTCTATCAGGCGTCATTGCAAAAGGACTGCCAGTAGTAGCTGTGCCGCGTGAAGGAGTGACTGACACCACAGACCACTTCGATACCTCGGTGGATAAGACTTCAACCGATTTTGCTCTTGACTTTATGGCTGCGCTGGGCTTGCGACATCGATGCACCAGTCTGTGAGTAGACGATGAAGTGCTGAGCACGTAAGTTTCCTGGCATTCATGAGCTTCTTCAAGAGCGACCCATTGAGAGGGCACAGTAGTGGAGTGGAGCACCTTTAAACTTTGCACTGGCGCCATCATTACTCAGCCACACACAACACAAAATGCACTAAACAAAAACAGTAAATGTAAGTACCGTACACTCAGTATGCTAACACTACATTCGCCATTTGAACGTCAATGAAGCAGTTCGGCTTATCAGTTTAGTTGGTCGGCGGGACGACTAAACAGTAGTAAAGTGGTCAATGATTCGGACACTACAGAGAATAATGGGACGGAACGTTACAAGAGAACAAGCAGGTGAAAGGAGACACTAAAAATTACTGTAAAACGGTTAGCATTACTTTAACTCGACTTATCATTCTAGCCCTCAGACCCGACAACACTGCTGAGAGGTACAGTACGTAGGTAGCATGCGGCATACATGTCACAGCTCCGAGCCGACCTGGGGGAGGGGAGGGTGTTTTCCTCAGGTGAGGGTCGATGGGGGTTTCGCCCTGAGGGGGGTCCAAAATTTCAAAATGCTCCAAAAAGTGTAGAATTTCTGGGCTGTTTGCAAGTTTCCCGAACTACTTATTATCATTTTGCTGCCGACCATTCTCTTGCCATTGGCATGCTTATCGTTTAGATATTTCGAACTGAACTTTTTCTATTATGCTATGACTATAAAAGGAACTACTTTGAATATACTGTCCTAACCCGACACTCTCCAGCTGGTTCCACACGAGGGCAGGACAGAAGAAACCGAGGGAAGAGAAGAAAAGGTGGTGATTTTGGTGATTTCGCAAGGTGTAGAAAGTAGAAATAAAACAATGGTTGACCGACAGCGAAACACGTAGAAAAAGTAGTAGATAGTTGCGAAAGAAGAAAGGTAGGTAGTAGAAAATGGAAAGAGAAAACCGGTTTGACGAAGGTTGTTGACGACGCTCTTTGTACCGACCAATAAACACGTTATTGGTGAGCCGGACGGAAGACGGGACGACCTGGGAACCACCCGAGCCACACTGAGGCAATCGGTGTAGAACGCAGCGAAACCGCACTGCAGGCAGTTAGGAAGGCGAAGGCAGCTCACTTCAGGAGGCGGCCGAGGCCTTGTCGTACCAAAAATAGTGGCTACACACGGTTATTTTACTGAGACAACCAGCCACAAGACACTAACAACCAACGTGAAGAAATCAGACAGGCTTAGGGCCCGCCAGACAGACGCAGAATGTTCTAGAAGCTAGTCAGTCAATATCGCTAACCAGTCACTGGCCTTCGTTCTTGCCGACGCTCCTCCCCTCTGCCCTGATTGGTCGAACGAGACGCCCGAACGGCTGCCAAACTCCGCCCTGTCACAAGACAGGGCATAGATCGGGTCTTGCCACGCACGCCTGCATCACACGGAGATGGCGGGAACTTGAAACAGGGGATCTGTACACGACCCCCTTCTCAGCCGGCGACGTCCGCGGCGCCATTCTCGATTAGTAGCTGGATTAGTAGGCTGGTTGTCCTTCCTCCTCTCTCTCTCTCACTCGTTGTCCTCCTCGTACTCAATTCCACCGGCGCTCGCCCCCGGACCGCTGCTGAGCGGAACGGTAGAGGACACGGACGTACCGGAGGCGACTGACGACGATCTGGTCGTGGACTCACGGAAAGTTTCAAGACCCGGTAGCAGGAAGTGAGGTAGACTCGGCACCATCAGACCGGATCGTCGGCCGACCGGAGCGGTTACCGACAGTGTCTCCGTTCGACTAGCGGCAAGGTGAAACGGTTGGCACACCAGTCCACCCTTGAGCTCGCCGGAAGTCCGCCAGCGTTCTTCTCTGTCGGGGGTGAATTTCGGGTCCCAGACGGACAGGGTCCCTGCAGCGATGGCGGCGTTGATTCGAGTGTGTACTCCCGCGGGCGAGGTCAGCTGCGACAGGTTTGGCAGCACCTGCCCGGTGCCCTGCAACCACGTCCGATCGGCGCTCGAACAGTAGAGCGCGGCCGTGGTAGACTCGATGGGAAGTTTGACATGTTGCAAAGTTGACCACGGCGGGTCCTTACGGTCCGCCGGATAACACCCCAACGTAGGGATGTACCGCTGCATTCGCACACTACTGTGAGGTTTTTCGTCGTATTTCGGCACCTTCGCAGACGACTGGTGCTGAATCAAACTGCGGCCTTGGGAGTTGTATCCTCCTCGGTAATTGTGATTTTCCGGGCCCAGGTAGGGCAACTCGAAGACGATGAAGCTTTCAACCCTGGTCACCTCTCGGAGTAGCTGACTCTCGTCGTTGTTGATAGGTTCTGGAACCGTGTTAGTAACGTAGGGGAGCAAGTTGGCGTCCAACGACTCCTCTACTCTCCGAATTTGATGTTCGGCTCTCAGTTGCATCACACGATGGAACGTGCGCAGTTGAAACAGGTACTGGCCGAAGTAGTTGGCGAACATGGTCACACCAGCGGTAGTTAGCAACTTGGGCGGCGGCAACAAAGTAGCATGTTTGACGGTGAAAGCGGTGAGAATGACGTCGCCCAAGATCGGGTGATCTAAGAGCGTTCGCACGATCCGCGGTCCCAAGCCGATCAAGTAGACTCGAGCAAGACCCGCGGGATGTATGTACGGGTTACTCACTACTAGTTGTGCCATAGCAAGTTGAAATTTTTCGTAGCGCATCCAGACCGCGTCCCTCCCACCTGGTTTGGTGGGCAGGTTCCACGCTACCGGCATCAAGCTGACCGGTTGTCGGCCATTGGCGTAGAAAACTTCGGGCAGTACTGGCAGTAGCAATCCAAGCGACGGCATCAGCTCAGAATGATACGGCAGAAGCGTACCAATTAGCTGACCCACCAACAGACCGATCAGAGCCGGAGTGGCGTGATCAGTCTTCAAGTAAGCCTCGTAGGTGAGGCTGGCGTTCGCTGCGTTCTTGAACACGTCCGAATGAGCGTAGTCAGGGATAGGCTGGGCCTCCATGACTCGCCCGATGAAGGTTTCCCATAGAAGAGTGCTCCAATTGGTCTCTCCGTCAGAAATACGAAATTGGTCGGGCGAGACGTTAGAATTCTTCATCTGCCCGGTCAAAATCCGTTGTCTGAACAACGGAAGTTCCTGTGTCATGACACCGTACCACTGAGCGTTGACCATTGGAAGATTGGAGGCGTACGGAGGCAGTGCCGACCCGTACGGCTCATCGCCTGGACCATGATGTAGTGGAGGTCGAGGATGAGATGTCTGATCAAAGCCTATCTTCAATCGCTTGATTTCCGGCCGATTGAACGGTATCGGCAGGCCATCGTACAACTGGAGTAGCAGACGCATGGGTTGAGGCACCAGGTAGGGAGCCTCATGAGCGGTGTCTGGTAGTAAGATACAGAGCGGAGTTGTGCTCTGGCCAGCGACAACTTCGCAGACCTGATGGAGTTTCGGGTCGACTGGTAGGTCTCGCAGATCGGCCCATCGCACCCACACTCTCTTACGCTCTGACATGCGTAAGTACGGTCGAATATGTAGCGTTGGACGGTAAGGCTGATTAGGTCGAGGCAGTCGAGTGAACAGCGTACTTTGCTCCACCAATGGTTGTGGCGTTGGTACTAGTTCGACTCCAGTTGTTGACAAGGCATCGCCCACTGGCTCGGTCGGGGTCACTTCGGAGTAGTCCAAGACATCATCGATGGTGGGGTTCTGTAGACGGGCTGCCTTGGCGTCTAGTTCAGCGACCGGCTCTACCGTTCCCGATGAAAGAGCAGGTCCAGCAGGTCCTGCACTAGTAGATGGTAGCTCGGGAGTCTCCTCTGCGTCCATGGGTACGTCCTCCTCTCCGTACAAATCGACATCCCCGGCCTCATCCTCCTCGATGAGGTCTTCCCATTCCATCTCGGTCCCTCGGGACGGGGCCAAGGTTGACTTTTTAGGCCCCTCCTCGACGGCCATCTGTGACTCCGCGGTGAGCTGGGAGTCTGTTTCCGTACTCGTTGGTACCACCTCAGTCTCAGTGGTAGGCATGGTCGGTGGAGGATCACCCGTACTAGAAGGAGCTCCTCCCACCTGCTTCTCGGCTTGGGCCTGGGCCGCCCGAACACGATCGACGCGGCGTTGCCTTCGTTGGTAGTATAATTTCTCACTCTCCTGCCGCAGGTGAAGATCTGTCTCCCTTCTTACTTCCAGGGCGCGGTCGGCCTTAACCAGCAGTCGTTTTCGGTAGGCGGCCGTGTTCCACAGCCACTTAGCCGAACGGGTGTCCCTCGGCATGTCGGCTAAATCGTACTGGAACGCCATTTCCTCATCGGCCACGATAGGGGCGAATTCCCCCGGCTCGGCCGGTCGGCGCCAGCCTACGGTCAGCTTTCGCCTCTGCCAGGCGATGAAGCGCTCGTCCCGAGTCCTGGCCAGCTCTACACGTAGCAACTCCAACTCCTGTTTATGGATTTGGAGCAGCGCGGCCGGGTCATCAGGAGGAGAGTGCAATTTGTCAAGTTGATAGAGAAGCTCCCCGGCTCGATCGGCGTCTCTCCCTTCTTGGATGTAGCGTTCTAGCATAGGCCGGAAGAGCATGTAGTCGTAAGCTGCGATGGGTCCGGCAAAGGCTTTAAGAAACGACATCTGCATGGCCCTTAGTTCTCCATGTCCCATCTGTTCGGGGGTTGGTGGCGGCCAGTACCCCCTCAACGCTAGCAGTCTGGTCTCCTGAGCTAGCATTTCGTAGATGGCTCCCGGTCTCTCCCTGACGCTCTGTCGAACCTCTGCATGGGTGGCGGGTCGACCTGGCCGAATGATGGTCTCTGGAAGGAAGACTGGGGGCTCCTCCCCCGCCAGGGTGAACATCAATGCACGACGCATGGCATCCAACCATACGATATCACCCCCTGTTAGCTGTATATCGGCCGTTTCGTCGGGTACCAGGCCACCCTGATACAACTGTGGAATTCGACCTTGCAGCTGTAGTTGTTCGGCGGTAAGCTCTCTTTCGTCGGCTCCGATCAAATAGCGGTGGTAACGAACCACCGCCGCCAGACGTGCTGTTGCCAAAGTCCGCTGGTCTTCTACTATTGCGGCCATCATAGGTCGTCCTCGGAATTGGACGTACCCGAAGAACATGAATGTTCCCCGGTCCGATTGCGGCCCGGCGAGTCTGGCGATAGGCTCCAGCTGGGTTTCGTCCCAC